>PVIA01016357.1:0-19266 GCA_004024845.1 Tonatia bakeri | reverse complement strand
GAGAATTCCCCCAATCTGGCAAAGGAAATAGACTTCCAGGAAGCTCAGAGAGTACCAAAGAAGTTGGACCCAAAGAGGAACACACCAAGGCACATCATCATTAAGCTACCCAAGAGTAAATATAAAGAAAGAATCCTAAAAGCAGCAAGAGGAAATGAAAGAGTAACCTACAAAGAAGTGCCTATAAGACTATCAGTTGATTTCTCAAAAGAAACCTTACAGACAGAAGGGACTGGAAAGAAGTATTCAAAGTCATGAAAGGCAAGGACCTATATCCAAGATTGCTCTATCCAGCAAAGCTTTCATTTAGGATGGAAGGGCAGATAAAGTGCTTCCTAGATAAGATCAAGTTAAAGGAGTTCATCATCACCAAGCCATTATTATATGAAATGTTAAAGAGACTTATCTAAGAAAAAGAAGATCAAAAATATGAACAGTAAAATGACAACAAATGCACAACTATCAACAAATGAACCTAAACAAAAAAAAACAAACAATGAAAACAAAAACTAAGCAAACAACTAGAACAGGAACAGAATCAGAGAAATGGACATCACATGGAAAGATTTTAATGGGAAGGGGAGAGGAAGGAATAGGGGAAAATGGTACAGGGAAGAAGAAGCATAATTAGTAGGCATAAAATAGATGGGGAGAGGTCAAAAATAGTGTAGGAAACACAGAACTCAAAGAACTTATATGTACAACCCATGGACATGAACTAAGAGGGGGAATGCTGGAGGGTGAGGGTTGTGGGGCAGAGGGGGGATAAAGGGAGAGAAATTGAGAAAGCTGTAATAGTATAATCAATAAAATACACTTTAAAAAAAAAAGAAAGAAAAAAGAGCAGAAAACATGCAGGCATCATTTCCAAGACTAAGGTACTAATTACATCTTTCCTCCTATCTGCAGAACATGGGCATCTTACTTTATTTTTTTAAGTTGTCTTACATTTCCCTGTTGTTTAAGCTAGGATATTTTGGGATGCAAATAAAAGATTGAATTCAGAAAGGCTTAAAACATTAGAGAATTTATTATTTTGTATAACATTAAGTCCAGGCATCTACAAAGACAAGAATGTATTCAAAATCCAGATAAAAACAAAAATTAAGGGACCTCTGGCTATAGCCAAGTGAGAAGGTTGACAAATCCCCTCCCCAAAAGCAACTATAAAACTGGATAAAACTGACCTAAACAACTGTTTCAGCACTCTAGAAACTCACTCAAAGGCTTACAATCTGAGAGGTGTTTATGCTTGAAAACTACTGAATTTTAGCAAAGAACAGTGGGAACAGAAGCAAAAGTGCAACAAATAACGGGCAACGAATACTCTGTCTCAAGTGTCGGGGCAATAGGGAGAGGTAGAGACCGGTGAATTAGAGCACTTTTGCCCAGTCTACAGAGGGCGGGAATATTGGGCTCCAACCAAAGTCAATAGTAATCATGGGCCCAGATTCACAGGTCTTCAAGTTTAAGAAAAGTTAGAAATCCATATTTCAACCTAATATCTCAAAATTTTTAAGTGTTGGCAACTTTTTAAAGAAACTGTATGCATACTGTACAGGGCACCAGTTTCCAAGCTCTGCCCCCATGCACCCTAACCTCAGATGACCAAATGCAGTCAGGCCTCTGGCAGACTCAGCATTATCTACTATACTGTGATTTGCAATGACATCATTTTGGTCAGTCATTACTTTTTCAGCTTTTCTCTTTTCAAAAGGTAATGTTCTTCATTTGTAAACAAAGCTAAAGCAACAGCCTTGTGGATTAATCCACCTTTATTTATTCTCTCCTGTCACTTTCAATTCCATTAACTAAGCCAGAGTGGTCCACAGAGGAGCAATAATGGGCAGGAGGCCCAATGCCAGAGGAGGGAAAATGGGAAGAGCCAAGAATCTGACATCAATCTGACCTGGCTTGGAATACTGAGCTCTGCCATTGACCAGCTGTGGGAACTTGGGCAACTTATTAACTTATTTGAGCCTCAATGTCATCATCTGAAAAATAAGGACACCATCATCTACCCTGGAAAGTCACCACCATGTTTTCATCATGCAGCAGCTCCAGCAGCTCTGTACCAAGGCCTGAGCTTTGTGGGTACTTTCTCCTGGAGTCCCTACCACAACCCTGCAAGTCAGGGTCTGCTATTAACCTTACTTTGTACACAAGGAAACAGAAGCTGAGAGAGGGGGGTGCCCCTAGACCTCGTGTAACAGCAAGGATTTCAAACCTGCCATCTGACTCTAGAGTCTGATATAAACTGTTAAATTACATAAAGAGTCTTGCCCAGCAGCCAGCAGGGATGAAGGAACAGGACAATGCTCATTTCTACCAGATTTCATTATCTTCATTCTGCATAAAAGGCCATTCCAATGGCTCTGAGTACAGCCTCAAGAAGCCATTGATCTGATCTTTCCCAGCTCTTAGAAGCTTTTAATCACACATTCAACAGCAGGAAAGAGGTTTTAATCAGCCAAGGACTATGCTGCGCAGTTGAATGGTTAATTAACACTGCCAACAGCGATGGCAAAAGCCCTTGGCAGCCATTCAAGGGCTAGTCCAGTTTGTGCTTTCCCCTTCTTCTAATTGTCTAGGAGGCAGCCCAGGACATCTCAGTGGAAAACAGAGCCAGAGACTCCTTCATCAGTCTCTTTGGGATGTACATGCAGAAATCATGTTAGGATACAGGGAAGTGGCAAGAATGTGAGTGCTGGAGATGCCTTGTAAACGTGTTGGTTCTTCTCTTGAATTGGTGCTTCAGGATTCTTAGAGTATAGTCCCAGCAATGGAACTGCTGGGTCAAAAGGCAGTTCCATTTTTAGTTTTCTGAGGAAATTCCATACTGTTTTCCACAGTGGTGGGACCAGTCTGCATTCCCACCAACAGTGCACTAGGGTTCCCTTTCCTCCACAACCTCTCTAGCATTTGTTGTTTGTTGATTTGGTTATGATGGCCATTCTGACCGGTGTGCACCCCAATGTTCATAGCAGCACAATTTACAATAGCCAAGTGCTAGAAGCAACCTAAGTGCCCATCATTAAATGAGTGGATCAAAAAACTGTGGTACATTTACAAAATGGAATACTACACATCAGAAAGAAAGAAAGAGCTCCTACCCTTTGTGACAGCTTGGATGCATCTGGAGAGAATTATGCTAAGTGAAATAAGCCAGGCAGTGAAAGACAAATACCGTATGACCGCACCTATAAGTGAAACCTAATCAACAAAACAAACAAGCAAGCAAAATGTAACCAGAGACATCAAAATTAAGAACAAACTGACAATAACCAAAGGGGAGAGGATAATGGGGGGAAAGAGGGAAAGGGTTGTCAAGGAATTATGTATAAAGGACACATGGACAAAGCCAAAGAGGGGTAGGATCGAGCATGGGAGGTGGGGTGGCTGGGGTGGACGGGAGTGGTGGAGGGGAAATGGAGACAACTGTACTTGAACAACAGTTTTTTAAAAAAGGGGGCAGGGGGTAGGGAAATGTGTTGGTACTTCTCTGATTATCAGGGCCAAGTAACAAAAAGATAAGAATTACAATCTAGATGGGAACAGAAAGAGCCATTCTTCATGACTAAAAGGTTAGAGCCCTAAGAGGGATGAGATGGAGGAAGAGGTTCAAAGGTAAAGGGTGCTGAGGAAAGAGGACAACTGGTTAAATATTTACACACTGAAGAAGGTCTTTACATGACATTCTCACTGAATGCCCCTGACAAACCCCCAGGTATACCAGACTACCCACCTTTACAAGTGAAAACAACTAAGGTTCCAAATGTTCCCAGGGTCCTATCAGAGTCACTCTCACAGTCTGACCCCAAAGCCAGGGTCGCCTCTGCCAGCAGGTGCCCTCTCCTGGATGGAAGCAGAGCCAGAGCCTCACCGGTTTCATTAAGGTAGCTCCCCGACAGACAGCTAAGATAGAAACAAGAATAAACACAAGGGCCAAGAAAGCCAAGGGAAAAGTTCTGTCCTTGAACAGCTTGTAACCAGCCCAGTGCCCTCAGCCAAACCCATGCAAGGGCCCAGGGAAGCATGCTGGACGTGAGACAACAGAGACTGACATCTGAGGTGACCACACAGTTAGTAGTTCTTCTGGTTTCCAGAAAAATGGAGGCCGTTGATGCTGGCTCTTCTCTGACCAGCCCCCCTGCATCCATGACTTTTAAAGGAGGGACCCAAGAGCACAGGAGAAAAATCAACAGTGCCAGGAATCCCTCTTGCAGTTTTCCCCTGCCCTGCCAAGAACCACATTCATTTCTGAAAATGAGCAACTGGGGAGATGAACAGGAATCAAAGATTTGTTGAAAGGCAGAGAGGAAAAGGAAGATACACCAACATGAGGGAGAAAGCAATAATAGCAAAGGGTTCCATTGGCAGAGAATTTCCAACACCTCCACCAAACATGGCGAGGGCTGATTTTTAGCTGTAAAAAGAGGCAAACTAGCCAAAAATGACACATTTTACTCAGCAGAGACACTAATACCATTACAGTAACAAGATTTGGGAAGTCAGGTTTCTTACCACAAGCAGCGTCTGAAAAAGCATGCTCTTTAAAATGTAGGGGAGGAGGAAAACACAGGGCAGGGTTTTTTGGGGGGGTGTCTTTTATGCATACTTGTTTTATTCATCATTTGTCATATTTTAGGGTACTAAAAGTGATGCTAATGGTTGAATTGAACAAAAAAAATCTAACTTCATCTTAAATCTACGGATCCATTTCATTCAATGTGAAATATTCAATGTGAAAAGGAGCACAGAAACAAACAGGTACACAACTACACAGTTTGCATAAAGGCCTATTTCATTATTGGTGGGTAGCGCACTCAGCAGTTAAATGCATTTAAATAGTATGCAGGGGACTGCACACGGCAGCACTGGTGACTGGGCAGACACCCAAGTCAACTGCCTAACCAGCTAACAAGTAACTGCCTACATAGCTAACATGCAGCTCTTGGTTGGATCATCAACATAGGATAGCTTTTATACGACAGGGAACTCTCTAAGGTTCAGGTCCAAAGCAAGTCACTCTCAGCAAGTGTCCTCATCTGTACAGTGGAGAAAATTAAGGTCCTACAATTCACAGGGCTTTTGGGAGAACTGAACAAGTTAATTTATACAGAAGACTAATAAAGTGCCAGGCTTGCACTAAATACTTGTAAGTGTTAATAGTTACTATTATTAGCATTATCTCTGTCATTCAGAGACACAGGAGCATGGCACATGGGAAATGCTTTGACAACCTTAAAATGGATAACAGCACTTACAAGCTCAGAGACCTGTGTGATTTCTGTTGCTGTTATTGAAGACAGATTTAATCATGAAATACCATGCTATCCCCATGTATAACATTAAAATAGATTATTAATTTCCCAGCAAATGCCACACATATTGGTGAAATAAGCACCTCAGCTGCAGGTCCCCAAGACCCTCAAAGACTACAACATGTGGTTCCAAGAATTCTGCACAAAGGATAACTTCATTTACATTAAGATGCCAGACAAGCCTAGCTGGTGTAGCTCAGTGGATTGAGCATGGGCTGCAAACCAAAGGGTCACTGGTTTGATTCCCAGTCAGGGCACATGCCTGGGTTGTAGGCCAGATCCCCCGTAAGGGGCTCATGAGAGGCAACCACAATGATATTTCTCTCTCTCTCTTTCTCCTTACTTTCCCCTCTCTCTAAAAATAAATCAAAATAAGATAAATAAAAATAAAATAAATAAAAATGTTTTTTTTTAAATGCCAGATGACACCATTATGGACAAGTCAGACATCCTCACACGTGATTTCTGCACCACCACGTCCACCCCACTCCACCCCCACCAATCCCACAGTGACTGCCTTGCTCGCCACTAAAATATAAATAAAAATAAAAAGAGAGAGCAAGAGAAACGACAGCATTGTCTGGACCATCAATCAGTACCTGTTTCAGTTTTGCTGGAGAAGCCCGCTGCCTGTTTGATCGCAGCTGCCGTTAGTGCTAACCCACGACTCCTCTTCAAGCCATGCTGTAGGACGGCCTCAAACTGGGCACACAGACAGGTCACCCTGTGAGAGAACCAATGATTCATCATCAGTCCACCCTGTGAAGGGAGACAAACAAGCAGAGTGGCCCCAGCACCTCTGGGGAGCAAGTAAGTTGCCAAGTGTGAAGGAACATACTAGATACCTGGATTTACAGGCAGGAAACTGCCCTGGGGCACTCCACAAACATCTCCCCATGTCTGTTCATTTCATGTAACTCAGGGAAGCCCAACTCCATCTAGCCATAATCATTAGACTGGTGAAAGCATAACAACAATTCACAAGAAACAAGGGTAAATGGAATTGGTGCCAGGCAGCAGGAAAGTGGGGGAAAAAAAGCCAATTTAAAAGCAAATCAATTTGGTGTAGGGAGGGGCAGGGTGTTAATTGTATTCAATTCACACATTTCAACTCAAATTCATATCACATGTAGTTTAAGGAACAAGATTATCTTTTAAGAGATTAAATTCACCAGCCTGCCAAATTGGAAACACTGTGTAATTTCATGGCCTGTTACATACGCTAAAGAAATAATATGAATTCTGATTCTTATTCTTTTGTAAGAGATTACATTTGAAGTCAGATCCAGAGTTGATGAAATTTTCATTCAAGTTACAATTACTGTGCATTCAATTGAATTCATTTCTCAATTACCAAAGAAATGGGAGATTTGGGAACATGTTTGCAAAGAGATGAGGTCACAGCAACTACACTCTACTTTTAACAATCCTCCCAGCACTCCTGGGTCCCCAGACCAGCTGGAGCTGTGGATTTCAGAGACCCTTCTATTCACTTGTGCAACAAATGTTAAGAAATCCTGAGCTTCTACGTGCCAGGCACTATTCAAGGCTCTGATGATATGAAGGTGGGAGTGAGACATACAAGGTCTCTGCCTCACCACATTTGCACAGTTCTAATGGGGGGAGATACACAAACAAATAAGCCAACCAAACCATTTCAGTTGAAGAGAACTTTAAAAAAAATAAAACAATGAGGTGATAAGTGGAGACAGGGCATGGATCAGCTTAAACGCTGTGGTGTGAATGGATGTATCCTCAGAGTTAAAACCTGGATATGACAAGAGGCAGCAGGCTGGGCAAGGGGTCCAGTGCAAAGGTCCTGAGGCCACCACCATCCATGTAAACCTTGCCTAAGCTCAGGCATTTCCTGTCCCACCTACCCCCACACCTGTAATAATAATACTCCAAGGACTTATTGTTCTGTGGGTGGTAAAATATTTTCATGCCCATGATTCATTAATTAGCTCCTCTCATCAACATTATCATATACTGAAGGCAAGTACTATTATCTTCATTTTACACTTCAAGAAATTGAGGCTTAAAGACATTTAAGAGACAGAATACAATAAGTACACAATTAGCAGCAGCATCTGCACTCCAGCCCTATGCATCCCCACACGGGTCCAAGGTAGTTTCTGCTACACCCCACACCACAAAAACAAACAGGCTTTATTCTAAGACAAACGTCCTCTCCCTCCCAAACCCAACCTCTCCTCAAGTCATCTGTCTACACCAGAAAACCCTAACACAGCACCAGCAAATACCAGCACTTAAACATTTTACTCTCAATTCTATGCCCACAACAGACATCACTAATCCATCCTGGCATTCTAGGGTACCACTGCCAATGATCAAAGCTGGCCCTCCATGAGAAGGAAGCCTTTTTGGCATCCCAAACCTAACACTTGTCCTCAACTACACTATTTAGTTTCCAAGTCCTACCTTATCTTCCTGGCTCCTCTTCACCTGGTACATGCTTTTTTCAGTGGGTATGAAGTGGTTGATTGATTAGTCTTGAACCAAGGGTCCTGGAATACTCCCCCACACTGAAACAACCCTTTTTGCTGGGTATATGTCACTCTTAAGTATTATATGTGTATATGAGGGGAACCCCAAACAAACAAGAATTCATTAAAAACTGTGCATTTATACTTACATGTTTAAACTTCAGCCACCTTCAAAGTACTCTCCATTTGATGCAACACACTGATTAAGACTTTTTCCACTGCTCAAAATAGTTTATAAACTCGTCAATTTTGATACCTCTTAGTGCTTTTGCCCTTTTTTGTTTCACCTCTTCCACATTGGCAAAACCTTTCCCTTTGAGGACTTTTTTCATCCGGGAAAATAAAAAGGAGTCGCTCGGGGCAAGATCAGGTGAACGGAGAGGGTGTGGCCCAGTAGTCATGCTAATTTTGGTCAAAAACTGTGTGCAGGTGTGCTCATAAATCACCCATCATGAAATGGACAAATGCATTGAAAGAGTCTTCAAAAAAAAACCCCAAAACCCACTGAAGCCAAACACAGCCTCTCACAACAATGCCAGCTGGTACTGATACAGAAGGGTTCCTAGAACACTCACGTAGCAGGGGAAACCTGTACTACAAGGGGCCTGCCCTCCAGAAGATAATTCCAGCTTTATTGGGTCATCCCTCATATGCTAATCTCTTCATATATCTATGCAGACACAGTTTTGAGGGTTTCTTAAAAGCTGGGACACCAAAACTATCTAAATTCCACAGAAACCAAAACAGGGGCATACCAAAATGCAGCCTGACCAGGGCTCTGACTTCAGGTGGAAAACCAAAACAAAACCCTGGGCTGTGTTTACAGTTCTTCATAATAAGCCATAGCCTGCCTGTACCTTTAAATGAATCATCTGCAAATACAACGATTAACTCAGCAATCCTTGTCAGTGTGCTTGGCTCCAATGCACTAGTCAGTAACTGCCCTGACAACTCTGGATAATACCAGGCCCCTAAGGGGAATGGAATGCAGGTGAACAGCACAAACCCAGTCCCTAAGGTTTGGATTACATCAGCAGTGTTCCCTTCCAGATGCACACAGGTCATAATCAACCTAACACAGCAGAAAACCCGGGTGGGCAATGGTCCTATAATTAGTTCATTATGATGCCTGCCTTGACAAAGGCCATTCTACTTTACACAGTCCCCACATTCCCTTTTCATCTCCCCATTTAACCTGAGCTACTGGTCATTCAAGACCTAGCTAAATGGTCTCCTCCTCCAGGAAGCCTCCCTGAATCCTTCCTCATTCTGAGCTTCTTTCTACTACAGCTCTTGGTCAATCCCTCTGTTACTGATCTGCTTTTCACAGCTGTCTCCTCTTGGTAAGTTAAGCAAGGATCATGCCTCATTCATCTTAGTTGCCCCAGCATCCAGCACGATGTCTGGCTACTGTGGGTAGCATTACCAAAATGAGTTCTCCCCTCAGGGAACTCAGCATATGGATTTGAAAATATATTTAGGTGAGAGATGCATCTCAAGAGCTCTTATATAATTTGTAATCCAAATCCAGGTCAATTAAGACTAGAGAATCAAGGAGAACAGGCATGTCCAACTTTATGAATCTGCAGCCCTTTAGCTTGTGGTAAGCACACTATCAGCACTGATTTATAACCATGTCACCTTAAGGTTTTTCATTTCTTCGCATCTTAATTCAGTGATATGAAAATTCCTACAAAATGAAAAGGGCACTTGCTTTAGTGGAGCTCTCTATTTTCTCATCGCAGGCTCTCCTATTTCCCAGAATGCTCTCTGTTAAATGCTCTCCGGCACTACTGTGAAGGGTTGACTGCCTCCACGGCATTTATCACATCTAACTTTTATTATATGATTAATGTACTGGGGCATGTTTTTTAATTAAGTGGGGCGCTTAATCAACAGTGAATGTTTTAATATTTTCAAAAGAACCAGTCAAGGAAATCGCTTCAAGTTTTTAGGCATACAGCTGTTTACCAGAGGAATGGATAAATAAAACATGGTGTACTGCCCTGAGCCATGTGGCTCAGTTGAGTGTCGTCACGCCAAGTGAAAGTTTCAAGTCCCAGTCAGGGCACATGCCTGGGTTGTGGGACCAGTCCCAGTCGGGGCATGTGTGAGAGGCAGCTGATTGATGTTTTCTTACACATCGGTGTTTCTTTTCCTCCCTTTCTCTTCCCTCACTTCCCCTCTCTCTAAAAATCTAAATAAATAAACTCTAAAATATATAAATTTTAAAAATGTGGTGTATCAGTACAATGGAATACTATTAGCAAGAAAAGAAATGAAGTACTGACACATGCTACAACATGGATGACCCTGAAAATATTATGCTAAGGGAAAGAAATCAGACCCAAAGCCACATGTATGATTCCACAAAATGTTGAGAAAAGGGAAACAGATAGAAACTGAAAGTCAATCAGTAGCTACCTAGGGCTGGGAGTAAAATCAGGGGTAAACTGTAAACTGGCACAAGGGAATTCTTTGGGATAATGAAAATGCTCTAAAACTGGATTGGGTGGTGATGGTTACACAATTCTATAAATTTACAATTAAAAAATCACTGCACTGTACATTTAACAAGGTGTAGATTTTTATGATATGCAAATTAGACTTCAATAAGGCTGTCTTTTCTGAAAACTTCCATCTGGGTCTCAGCAAAAGTTTGATGAAAACATGAAGGAGTTAATAAAAAAATGACATAACTCACCCCTGCTGGATTTAGAAGTACAGCTGGACACTACATGAACTTAACTAGTTGAGTGCAAAATTCTGCACGTATCAGTTTTCCTGAACTTTGTCCTGGATTTCAAGGCTGCTTAATCTGCCACATTAGTCTATAATAAGATTCCTAAGAATCCTGCCTTTCTTTATGGCAACTGTTAAAACAACAGACAGAATCAATAGTAAATGCTGCATTTTTTACAAACTGCATCAAATTAACCTTGTGACAACAGGGTATATTTCAAATTAATCCTTTTACTACATTACAACTTTACTGGAACATTTTGGGAAAAATCAAGTACAAGCATGAAATGGATTATCCACATCTGGAAAGCTCCAATGTCACCTGGAATGGAGTCAACTGTGACCATAAAAATCAGCCAATTAGTGGCATTGGCCATGTCTCATATTTAACACAGTACAATCATCAACTAGCCTTGCTAAAGCAAGACCATTACATGATGATCATTTGAAATGGGCCATGCCCTACATATGTGTTTTATAAATTAAGTCTTCAAAAAGGTTCACACCCTTTAAACCATGAAGTTTACTGGCAGGAATCAATCCTCAGCTATAGTATGTAAGTCAGATAAATATTTAAGATAAGCAATGGAACAGAATAGAGAGCCCAGAAATAAACCCACACCTATATGGTCAATTAATACACGCCAAAGCAGAGGGTAAGGGGTAGAGGGGCTGGGTGAAAAAGATGAAGGGATTAAGGAGAAAGCCCTCATAGACAGACAACAGTATGGTGATTACCACAGGGAAAGGTAGGGGGGACAGGCAGAAGAGGGTAAAGGAAGACAAATGGTAATGGAAGGAGACTTGACTATTGTGACTAAACACACAATACAATATACAGATGATGTATTATAGAATTGTACCCCTGAAACCTATGTAATTTTATTAGCCAATGTCATACCAATAAATTCAACTAAAATATATATATAAATAATAAAAACAAAAATAAAATACACGACAAGGAGGCAAAAGTATACAATGGGGTAAAGATAGTCTATTCAGTAAATGGTGTTGGGAAAACTGAACAGATACATATAAAAAATAAAATTAGACTACCTTCTTTGTTTTTAAAATTTTATTTATTTATTTTTTAGACAGAGGGAAAGAAGGGAAAAAGAGCCTCCCTTTCTCACATGTGCCCCCAACCAGGGATTGGGCCCACAACGCAGGCTTGTGCCCTGACATGCAACCCTATAACCCAAACACGTAACCCACATGTAACCCAAATGTATCCCAGGCATGTAACCCTGACTGGTGAACTTTTGCTTTGTGAGACAATGCTCAAACAACTAAGCCATGCCAGTCAGGGTTAGACTACCCCATAAGCAAGAAAAAACTCAAAATGGATTAAAGATTTAAATGTAAGACCCCAAACCATAAAACTCCTAGAAGAAAACATATGCAGTAAACTCTCTGACACTGCTCTTGATAATACTTTTTCTGATATGTCTCCTTAGGCGAGGAAAACAATAAAAAAAAAAATAAACAAATGAGACTACATCAAATTCAAAAGCTTTTGCACAGCAAAGAAAATCACCAAAAAAATGAAAAGACGATGAAAGATGATAAATGAAAGACATTTCATAGGAGAAGATACTCATCCATGATACATTAGATAAAGAGTTAATATCCACAGTCTATAAAGAACTCATACAATTTAACACACACACAAAAAAAATGCAATTAAAAAATGGGCAGGTGGTACAAATAGAAATTTCTCCAGAGGATGTACGGATGGCCAATGGACATATGAAAAGATACTCAACGTCATTAATCATCAAAGAAATGCAAATTAAAAACCACAATCACCTCACACTTGTCAGAGTAGCTATTATCAACAACTCAACAAACAACAAGTGCTGGCAAAGATGTGGAGAAAAGTGAACCCTCATGCACTATTGATGGGAATGCAAATTTATGCAGCCACTATGAAAAACAGTATGGAGGGTCCTCAAAAACTAAAAATAGAATTACCTTATGACCCAGCAATTCCATTTCTGTGTATTTATCTAAAGAAATCCAAAACACTTATTCAAAAAGAGATACGCACCCCTATGTTCCCTGCAGTGTTATTTACAATAGCCAAGATATGGAAGCAGCCTAAATGCCTATCAATATATAACCAGATAAGGAAGATGTGATGTGTGCAATGGAATATTACTTGGCCATAAAAAAGTGAAATCTTACGTTTTGCAACAATATGGATGAACCTAGAGGGTATTATACTAAGTGAAAAGTCAGACAAAGAAAAACAAATACAAATACCATATTACTGCACTTAAATGTGGAATCTGAAGAATAAATAAATAAACAAAATAGAAACTGACTCATAGATATGGAGAACAAACTGATGGTGGCCAGATGGAGGGGTGTTGAGGGAGCAGGGTGAAAAGGTGAAGGGACTGAGAAGTACAAATTGGTAGTTACAAAACAGTCATGGAGTCCTGGCTGGTGTGGCTCAGAGGACTGAGCACCAGACTGCGAACCAAAGGGTTGCCACCTTGATTCCCAGTCAGGGCACATGCCTGGGTTTGCAGGCTACGTCCTCCCACCCACGGTGGGGGGTGTGCGAGAGGCAACCACATACTGATGTTTCTCTCCCTCTCTTTCTGCCTCCCTTACCCTCTCTCTAAAAAATAAATAAATATTTTTAAAAAGCAAAATAGTCATGGTGGTATAAAGTACAGCAGGGGATATAGTCAATAATATTATAATAATGTATGGTACTAGGAGGGTACTACACTTATTAGGGTGGATCACTATTTTATAAGTTATATAAATATCTAACCACTATGCTATAACTGTATACCTGCAATTAATATAAAATAATACTAAATGTTAATTATAATTGAAAAATAAAAAATACATTTAAGATACAGGGTTGGCCAAAACATCCATTGTTTTTTTCTGTAAAATAAGACATTTTTTTTATTTTCACCAATAACTTTATTGATTTGGATATTTTGAGCATGTCAGCTATCTCCCGCTACTGGTTTCTAGTGGGTAGAGGCCAGGTGTGCTGCTAAATATCTTCCAATGCATCGGACAGCCCCACAGCAAAGAAACTTTGGTCATTACTTGGCCACAATGTCAGTAGTACCAAGAAACCTCACCAACCACGTTCGACACATTCGATCAGTCACAGCGCCTTCTCCACACACTGCACAGATATTTGTTAGCACTTCACTTGTGTTTTTACCTACCTCTCTTGAAATAATAAAGCATAATACGCCAAAAATGTTGCATATCTTCTACCTTCAATATTAAAATGCCTGAACAAAAATTTTGATAAGTTCTTTTTTAATGCTCACTGATCTGACAACTGTCACAATACAATCCAACAAAACTGTTTGGAATGAAGTTAAACACAACTAAGCACTACTAGAGCCATCTTACAGAAAAAAAGTAACAGACTTTTTGGCCAACCCAATAAAAATATTTAAAGCAACATTATATAAATGGAAAATTTAAAAGCATCTAGATATTTAACACATGGGAAATTAGTTAAATAACCAATAGCACAGCATGTAATAATACTATTTAGCCCTTAAAATTATTTATCAAAAGCTTATAAGCCAAATATTTATAATGTAATGAAAAATAAGCATGAAATTAAACTGCACTTATGTTCTCGATCATGCTAAAAAAAAATTCTGAAAGAAATTATGTGAAAAGATTAAAAGCCACTCAGTAAAAGAATCACTGGTGATGTCTTTCTTCCCTCTATGCCTTTTTGAAACTAGCTTTTTTTCTAAAGCAAATATTTAAAAAGAATTCATGTCTCAAGAAACAGAAATACTGCTATCTTGAGCTATAGATAAAGAATAAAGAAATATGGTTTAAAAGTAATGGTGAGGAAAAAACATGCAACTATTTAAAATGTTTATAGAGAAACTGAAATACTGGTGTTTTGTTTTGTTTTGTTTTGTTTTGTTTTGTTTTGTTTTGTTTTAATTTTAGAAAGAGAGGAGGGAAGGGAGAAAATATCAATCGGCTGCCTTCCATACATGCCACCTAACCTGTGACCCTTTGGTGTGCAGGACAATACCCAACCAACTGAGCCACACTGGCTAGGGCTGGAGTAGCATTTTTTAAAGCTTAGATTATAATGGTAAGTGAAAAAAAAGCCATCTACAAAAAGTTATAAAAATGTTTCTAACCCACAACTAAAAAATATTGCAGTAAAACAAACTATAACATTAAAAGTTAATTTTTTAAATAGACAAAATAGAAGAGAGGAATTTCATCTACAATGGTAAAAAAAAAGTACAATAAATAATATTTTGGCAAGGAAGATACAAGCATTACTTGAAGAAAACCATAATATGTTCCTAAAGAGCATAAAGATCAAAATAAATGGGAAAACCATTTTCCTGAATGTTAAAATTAAAATTAAAATGTCAATTATTACCAAATTAATTTATAAATTTAATATGATTCCAATAATAATCACAAGAAGGACTTTACAGTGTGGCTTTGGATACAGGAATAAAAACTGATGGAGCAGTACAGAGACCCCCAAAAACCCAAGTAAATTTTAAATATTTTATATATGATAATGGTAGGACTGCAACTCAGATGGGCAAGAGTGAGCTATTCAACCAGTAGCACTGACACTAGTAGCTGTCGGACTGAAAGAAAATAAGAGTAAATTTCCACCTCAAAGCACAGACAGAACTAAATTGCAGGCGGGTCTGCATCAAAGAAAAATAGAAATATAAAACAATAAACTATAAAAATAATAGAGAAAAACACAGAAGAATCTCAGGACAGGATACTCTACAACCAAAATTTTAAAGATTCATAGAATTAACTGCATAAAGTTTTTACATTTCTACACAGCAAAAGATACAATAAATATAGTAAAACAACAAATGAAAACTGGAAAACATGTTTACAGTACATATAACTGAAAAAGGATTAATAGCTATAGTACATGAAGGGCTTTCTAAAAACGGGTAAGAAAAAAACAAGAAATTAGCCCTGGTTGGTGTGGCTCAGTGGATTGAGCACCAGCCTTCTAACCAAGGGGTTGCTAGTTCAATTCCCAAGGAGGGCACATGCCTGGGTTGTGGCCAGGTCCCCAGTTGGGGGATTTGTGAAGGGCAACCTATCGATGTATCTCTCACATGTGGATGTTTCTCTCCCTCTTTCTTCCTCCCTTCCTCTCTCTAAAAATAAATAAATAAAATCTTTAAAAAAAAACACACAAAAAACAAGAAACTCAAATTAAAAAAAAAAATTAAAGATGAACAAACAAAGCACAGAAAAAGGAAATGTAGTTGACCAATAAACATATGAAAAGACATTCAGTCTCACCAATGGCCAAGAAAATTGTCACAATACTAAGATACCAATTTAGAGCAATCATTTTTAAAACCACAGATCTAGCAAGATTATGTTTAAATACTGTTAATAGGAACACAAATATGAATTGCCATATCTTTCTGCAAAGAGATCAGGAAATACAATTTTTTAATAAACTCTTTGGCCAAGAAAGCATTCTTACTTCTAGTAATTTATCCTATAAAAATAAAAGCACTACTAATTAGAAAATGAGCAAAAACCAGATATTTCACCAAAGGGGATGCACCAACTAGCACATGAAGTATGTTCAACATCATCATTATCCATTAGGGAAACACAAATTAAAACTACAATGAGACATGCCTACACTCCTATAAAAATGGCTAAAATAGAAAATTATGACAATATGAAATGTTGTCAACAGTGCAGAGAAACTGGGTCCCTCACATTCTTATGGGTATGTAAATGGCAGAGCCAGTCTAAAAACAGTTGGTCAGTTTCTTAGAAAACTAAATATTCAAATATCGTACAACCCAGCAATTGCACTCTTCAGTACTTATCTCAGAAAAAATGAAAAGTTAAGTTCACATTTTTTAAAGAAACTTGTATATGAATATTTACAACAGCATTATTTACAATAACCAAAAACTGAAAACAAGCCAGATGTCCTTCAGCGACTTAATGAACAGACAACAGTGTATCCACACCATGAAACACTACTCAGCAGTGAAAAGGAGCACACTATTGACACACGCAATAGCCAAGATGGATCCCACGGGAATCATGCTGAGTAGGGGGAAAGCCAGTTCCAAAAGGTCTACACACTGTATGGTTCCATTTACATGACATTCTTGAAATGACAGAATTACAGAAATGAAGAACAGACTGGTGACTGCCAGGAGTTAGGGATGTGGAGGGAGGGAACAGAGGTGTGGCAGGCATGGTTACAAAAGCACAATAGGGAGCTGCTGTGGGGACGAAACTATGCTGTGTCTTGACTGTGCTGGTGGACGGTGAACCTACACAGTGATAAAACTGCACAGAATTAAATACACATACACAAATAAGTACAAGTAAAACTAGGGAAAATTTAAATACTGGGCTAGAGTTTTAGAAGATGTTACATTGTGGGGAACTGGGTACAGACTAAATGGAATCTTTCTATATTATGTCTTATAACTGCATGTGAATCTATAATAATCTCAAAATTAAAAGTTTAAATAAACAATTAAACATAAAAGCACTAGTAGGCAAGGATATAGGTATACACAAATATTTTTACTGAAGCACTGTTTACAACAGCAAAAGCAAAAACAAAACTGGAATCGACCAGAGCATTCATTACCAGGAGGACAGTAAGTTACAGCACCTCCACACTACAAAATATTATATGGAAATTTTAAAAGAATAAGATTCCATACTTAATCAACCCTAAGAAGTACCTTTTCCCCTACATTTTACATCTCTGACATTCAGATTTGCGTGTGCGTGTGAGGGATCTAGGTTGCGCGCTCTTTATGAGAATCTACTGCCTGATGATCTGAGGTGGATCTGAGGCCGTGAAGCTACTGCTGGGGAGCGGCTGCGAATACAGATTATTATCAGCAGAGAGATTGGTTGCACAGAGACCGTAATAAATCAACAGCTTGCAGACTCATATCAAAACCCTATCAGTGAATGGCAAGTGACAATTAAGCTGTATCTGGTGGCAGGCTATAAAGCCATCCAGCACCCTCCTGGACCATGGAAAAATTGTCTTCCATGAACCAGTCCCTGGTGCCAAAAATACTGGGGACCACTGCCACAGACCAGAAAAAAAAATAAATTCTAGCTGGATTAAAGGATTATCTGTAAACAATAAAAATTTACAAGAAAATTTAAAAGACCATATGCATACTCTCATGTTAGAGAAGATCTTAAAATAATGAAAACTCAGAAACTGGTAAATAGGTATCATCAGTTAAAAAATACTTCAGCATGTAAAAAAATTTTCCAGTTTTTTAAATTACATTTTATTGATTATGCTATTACAGTTGTCCCAATTTTTCTCCCTTTCCCCCCTCCACCCAGCTCCCCCTGCCACACTCCCTCAGGTAATCCCCACACCACTGTTCATGTCATGCATGGGTCATGCATACAAGTTCTTCAGTTACTCCATTTCCTATACTGTAACTTACATCCACATGGCTATTCTGTAACTACCTATTTGTACTTCTCAATCCCCTCACCTCTTCACCCATTCTCCACCCCCCAGTCTGGCAACCATCAAAATGCTTTCTGTATCCATGACCCTGTCTCTGTTCTTGTTTGCTTAGTTTGCTTTTGGGATTCAATTGTTGATAGATATGTATTTATTGCCATTTTATTGTTCATAGTTTTGATCTTCTTTTTCCTAGGTAAGTCCCTTTAACATTTCACACAATGGTTTGAAGAGGATGTGATCCTTTAGTGCATCTTGTTCCACGTCTCCCCTCCTCCTACCAGGATGGATGTGGTTTCTTTAATTCCATAGCTGTCAGACTTCCATTCAACTCGATTTCTGACTTTCCTGAGTGATGGCTGTTCTATGGTTTAGTTGTAATTTTGATGTGGTTGTGCAAGGAGGTGAGCCATGTCTGCCTACGCCACCAGCTTGACCGGAAGTCCCTATTCCTCCATGTAAAATTTTTAAATCTGGTGTTATAATAGATAATATTATCCGTGCTTACAAAGGTAATGGACTAAACAAATTGAAAAAAAAATTTATAGTGCAGAAAGCAGACAAAAGGTTAATTGATTACTATAATATACAAAGAGCTCTCACAAATTGACAAGGGGACAAATAATTCAATAAGCATTGGGCAAATAACATGAAAAGGCTGTGCACCAAAGAGTAAAGCCTAATAATCAACAAACATTTTTTTAAAAAGATATTTGAAATTCATTCACAATCAAGGAAATGCAAACTAAAGTGACAGTGAGCCACCACTTTTTACCCATCAGACTAACAAAACTTCAAAACAATACTCAGAACTTTTAAGCAAGAAAGAAAGGGGTTGTCTCCTGCTCTGCTGGCAGAAATTTTAAGAAAAACACCTGACCACAACTAAAAATAAACACATATTTCTTTGATAAAGCAACCCAACTTACTATAAATCTAAGCTAAAGAAATAAAATCCTCAGTATACAAGAACAGATGTGCCCTAGCTGGTGTGACTCACTTGGTTGGGCATTGTCCTGCAAACCAAAAGGTTGCTGGTTCCATTCCCAGTTAGAGCACATGCCTGAGTTATGGGTTTTGGACCCAGTCGGGGCACATATGGAAGCATATAATCAATGTTTCCCTCTCATATCAATGTTTCTCTCCCTTTCTTTCTACCTCCCCCCCTCTCTCTTTAAAACAAAGA
>PVIA01016356.1:0-19265 GCA_004024845.1 Tonatia bakeri | reverse complement strand
ACTGGTTGTTTCTGTTTTCTGGGATAACTTTGAATCATGGAATGCGCCTGCGCACTACCCCTGATTCATTATAATAGCATTATAATAAAATAACATTGTGGGACTCCCTTCTCCAGTAGCCAATCAAGAAAATCTTGGGAAACCACACATGCGCAGTAGCTTTGAAATGTAACTCTTTGTACCTGCGCAATAGAAGCCCACCAAAGACTAGCCGGGAAGCTTCCGCCCTATACAAACAAAATCCCCCCAGCCCACTTGGTCAATCTCCGCTCAGAGTTGGCCCACTCCCATGTTCTGTGGAGTGTACTATCACTTAATAAATCTTCCCTCTTTCTTTATACTAAAAACTCCATGTGTTTGGCTCAATTCTTTGTCCCGATCACTAAGAACCTGGTTACCAGTGCCACCTGTGACAATTTCAGAGTCTGCAGTGTGAAAAGACTAATCCATGGTGTGTAAAAACATAAGGTGTGCCAATACTCAGCAATAAGCAGAAACAAGCGGTATTTCCCACCTCATCAAAAAGACCGGTTGCTTCCTAAGAGAAAGAATCTTATCACAAGAGGTGGACAGCAGTCACCTAACTCAGCAGGCACAGCGCTTTTATCAGAAACCAGCTTTTGTCTCAGACTCAGCCCTCCGGGATAATGCAGGGAAAGCTCAGTGGGTCCCAGGAGATCATCTTAGCAACCTTGCTGACTCAGCAAAACAGCGCATGCCCAGAGACCCTGAGGAAGTCACTTAGGTCATCAACGACAGAACTGGAGCTGGCACTTGTGTCTCCGCACCCCCATTTCAGCTGAGCTCTCC
Source organism: Tonatia bakeri (assembly GCA_004024845.1). Lineage (NCBI taxonomy): Eukaryota > Metazoa > Chordata > Mammalia > Chiroptera > Phyllostomidae > Tonatia > Tonatia bakeri. Next base: position 18,455 of record PVIA01016356.1, on the reverse strand, counting down.
TTAGCCACATACGTGGCTGGATGATGCTTTGAGTTGTGAATCCACCCAGTGGACTTGCAGTTAACCAACTTCCAGTGGAGCAGGCCTCAGAAGTGAGCCGCGCTGCCCTCCCCAGGGGTGGTTAGGGTTGCTTCCTGCTGTGGGGGCATAACCTCCCAAGAATCTGGCTGAGGTGAGGAATGAGTGACTGACGACACATGTGTGTGCTTAGCGTGGAAAAGTTTGCAAAGGGTAACAGCTTCCTCGTAGGTGCCCTCCTCCCCTCCTTCCTGCAGCTTTCCCAATTCCCTTGGCTATCCTTTTCTCTCTCTCTGAGAAGCCCCAAAATGATCTGTCCCTAATCCTTCCTTGAGAGAATGCTACTGTTGAAAAAATCACTATGGAATAGAGACACAACAAAATGAAAATGGCCTTTGAACTTCGGAGTTCGGGAAGCTGTGGTAAAAAGGCCCCTTCACTACACTGTTGTAGAGGCAGAAACCAAGTGCTTCACTAAAAGTTGCCTGGAAAACCAGACTCTGGGAGCAGGACCCTGAAATCTGATCGACAAGCTCCCATAGGGTTCTAAGCTCTGCAAGGTTAGAAAATGGCCATAGAATGCAGATGCAGCCCTGGCTGATGTGGCTCAGTGGATTGCGTGTGGGCCTGTGAACCAAAAAGTCAGTGGCTCGTTTCGCAGTCAGGGTCCATACCTGGGTTGCAAGCCAGGTCCCCAGTTGGGGGCGTGAGAGAGGCAACCAATGGATGCATCTCTTGCACATCGATGTTTCTCTCCCTCCCTTCCCCCTCACTAAAAATAAATAAAATCTTTAACAAAGAAAGTGTGGGTACGAATTGTTTTCCCTGCGATCACAATGTGGGTGTTCCATTGCGATAGTTAATCTAAGGCTTTTAAACAGGGCAAAGGCAACGTGAAACAGCTGGAGAGCAAATGTGACCACGTCCTGTCCCTGGAAGGTGTTGGAGACTCTGTCCAGCATCCTGTCCTCCCCTGCAGGAGAATGCCTCACACGTCGCAGGAACTTCCCAAAGTTGCACATTCGAGAAAACCCAGATGGAGCGTGCTTGCTTACTTTTCCCATCTTCTTCTTTAAGCCTCCACTAGGGCATAAAACCCACCCCCTGAAAAAAACCCATACCAATTTCAATGTAATTCCTGAAGGAGAAAAAAGAAACTAAATGTGAACCAAACATGATAACCAGTTTACCCTCCATATGCTAAGTCACTAACTTGTTCTCTGCTTAGGTGCCCCACGAAGATTTATGGGCCCAAAAATATTCAACTCACTCGACATTTTACATAAGAAAAAACAGCAGGCCTCTCAATTGGTGGGACTCTGCGTCGTGGCTATTTATAAACGGAGTAGAATAACAAATCATTAGGACATGCTTGAGAGGGGGAAAGACATGAATAACTATAGTTATTATATTTCATGTGTCAGCCTAGTATCTCAGCATTTATAGAGCCCACAGGAGAAATTTTTTGATATTTCTTTTCAGTTAAAACCAGCTGGTAAAATTTATAGTTTTTCTGGTTCACAGAAAACCATGGCCTTTGTACAAAAAGGGTGTTAGGCTTCTAGTAAGAAGAGTACAAATGATATTACCAAGAAATATGACTTTTCAACTTATTTTATACTGGCTCTATGTCACAGCCTAACTCCACTGTTTATCCAGGATCTTCTAAAATAGCAGAAAAAGAAATCATATTGGAAAATTGGATTCATCTTAGAGAATGAATAGCTCAAGGGAGGAACAGTTTTCTGCACTAGATGAAGTTTCTTTTAGATAAAGTCAGATTGTACCTGAACACAAATGTTCCTTAACAAAACATTGTACTTACTAGCTGAAGGAAAGCTTACTCGTCAAGATCTGTTATGGTGCATTCTACATCAACACTGAGTATCATCTATTATTTGGGATATCTTTTCCATTCAGTACAGAGCAGAAAAGTACAGAGAAAACTGGACTAATTTGGATTATTTATCAAGTGACACATCAGGTGATGGTAGAATATGTTCCAGGACATTTGGGGTGCACTGAAATTTCACTTATTGTAACGGGGTGAAGATTCTTCCACCCTCAGCGTTTCGTGCATGAGAGAGGACTCTGCTGGAGTGAACCCTGACTGGTTACTTTGTGAAAACCAGTAAACTACATTTTTGTACACTTTTCTACACCTTTGTTACATTTCACAGTTTTTTAAAAAAAGGTTAAACAAAAGAGAACATACCCCAACCATTCATTAATCTCTCTTCCCTCCTGAGAACACATTAAAGCTACACAAAAAGAATTTTTTGTTCAGTTACAGAGCCACAGAACAAAAAGAACAGAAGAGAATGAAACAGAAAAGAGAGCTGTCAACTAATTTGGGGGAGGCTGAAAAGTGGTGGACTTACGACGATCTTAGAAGACCAGAGAAAACCAAACGCTTGCAGACAAGACGGGAGGAAATGTTGAAGAGCCACGAAAAGGCTCCAGAGGTGGGTCCACCAGGTGCCCCTGAGGTTGGGGTACCGGTGGGACTGAAAATGGGGGGACTGGTCACCAGCCAGTATAAGAGGCAGTTAAACTCCTAGACGCCTTCCGCCACCCCCGAGAAGGACCCAATGAGTTGACCCTTAGAAACTGTGGACTAGAAGTCATCAGATACAGCTGAGGGCAGCAATGCCACACAGTGTGCAGCATCTAGATACGAAACAGAGAGACCCTTTAGCCTGACCACACCCTAACCCCCCCACCCCCACCCCCAGCTTGATTCTTGGGGCACTGGCCGTGAGCCTAATCACCCTTGGCAAGAAGGGTGACGGGTGGTTCTGAGAGGTTTCCCAAGGGACACAGGAAACTTTTGAGGGTGATGGGTATGTTCCTTATCTCCATTGTGGGGATGGCTTTATGAGTGTAAACATATGGCAAATCTTAACAGATTTTCCACTTTGAATGTGTATCTTATGGTGCTGTGTATTATATACCCCAGTAAATCTATTTTTAAAAGCTAGAAATCAAGTAAAATATAATCATAGGTATGACTGATATTTACATAATCATAATAATATAAACACTAAGTATTACTTTAACCAAAATTGTAACGTGCTATTTTTGGAGAGGATGGAGGCTGGACTCATGAACATGCATTTCTGTGTCCTAGTAAGGCTTTGCCTCTCTTCACACACTCATTGGTCACGTGGGACCATTCCTCCTATGAATTGCTTATTTACACATGTTGACCATTTTGATTGGTTTTCCTATGTTATCCTTGCTGATTTGCAGGAGTTCTTTATATATTCTTCATATTACTCCCTTTCTGGTTACACATGCTACAAATGCCATCTCTCAGTCTGTCCCTGTCAGTGAACTTCATCTATCTCTTCCCCAGCCTTGGCAGGCCACCTGAATGTCCCTGTTTGAAGCGCTGGGCAGGTCATGATTTCAACCGACTTTGCATGTCAACTGTTTCAACCTTAGCACTCATTGCTAACCAGAATTTAGTCTCTGAATAAACTACAAACTACCTCCAAGAGCCACATGATTCTATAACATAGAGGATTCATCAGTGAATTTGCCGGGGTCATCAGTTTGTCCCAGTCAGAGAAATGTATCCCTAAGGTTAGAAAACATCAGGCTTATACAGAGTGGTAAAAGAGAAATAGTGTTTTGTTAGACTTAGTCCATCACCACCCCCCACACTTTCCCTCATTCACTTATTTGTTTATGAGTGGTAAACTTTCAGATGATGGACATGACTTCCGACACCGGAGCCTCCCTCTTCGATGTAACATGGAGTTGGTGATACCCACCTCATGGGACTGCTTCAAGGTTAGATCATGGGGACATATCTAAGTACCTGGACCGTAGTTAGCATCCAGCCAATCACAGCTGTGATCAGTGCTTAGACTGCCCCTCCCCAGCCTGTTCATTCTCCCTTTCAACCTGGCAAAAACCCTTCCACTCATTTTATAAAGCTAACTTCAAAACCTACCTCTTCCATAAAATCATCCCCAAATCAGCACGAGCCAACAGTGGCACACTGCTGCTTACACCTTGCTGGCACCCCCGAAACAGTAACCACCCTCTTCACTGAGAACACAGTGATAAGCTCACACATGACTATTTCCCACAATGGATGGGAACGCCCTGAAGCAATGGTTTACCCGGGTCACCCATCTTTACCACAGTGAAGAGTTTCCTTCTTAAATATTAATGCTTGCAACTAGGCTAACACCATTACCTAGATACAAATGGTAAAGGGGTCTACAAAGGAAAGAAAAACAGCATTTTCACCCACCATAAAGAAAACTTTCAAGTTCACAGGAGGAAGAAGGAGTAGAAAAAAGCAGGAGGAGAAAAGGGTGCTGAAGAAGAAGTGTGTAGAATATACGGGAACAGGGGCTTCCGGCCAAGATGGAGGCATAGGTAGTAGCACTGTGCCTCCCGCACAACCAAAACTAAGGACAACAAAAATTGAGAAACAAGAAACAACCAGAGCAGAGAGAAATGAACTGAACAGAAGTCTGACTACCATACATCCAGGCCAGTAAGGAGCGGCAGAGTCGGAGGCCTGCGGAGAGGGGTGAGAGGGGTCCCAGCAGGAAAAAGCGGTGACTGGCAGACGCGGGCGTGCAGGGCACAGGCAGCAGTTGGCGGACCCCAGAAGCGCAGGGGCAGCTGATGGACCTGGTGGCAGACCCTGGGCACGGGAGGCAACGAGCAGACCCAGTGAGGGGCACAGGGCAGCTGGCTGGCCACAGCCACACATTCGTGCGCAGACAAACTAAGCAAAAACGGGCAGCAACACAGACCGTGCAACCCAAGGACCCAGCACCGCCGGGAAACAAAGCCTAAGAGCACCGACTGAAAACACCTGTAAGAGCTGAGGCTGGGAGATTCTCTCAGCCTCACAGGAGGCTCCTCGGGGAAACCCACAGAGTCTGAGAAAGTACACAGGCCCACCCGCCCAGGAGCCAGCACCAGAAGGGCCCAATTTGCTTGTGTGAAGCAGCAAAGGGGACTGAAGTCCTAGACAGAGCGGAGCAGGCGCCATTGTTCCCTTTCAGTCCCCGCCCCCACATACATTGTCACAACCCAGCGACTGGGGTGCCCTGCCCTGGTGAACACTTAAGGCTCCACCACCCTTACGTAACAGCTGCAACCAAACCAAAGGAAAATAAAAAATAAAAAAGATGGCTCAAACAGAATTAAAAGCCCCAGAGCCAATTTTTTTAAGTGACTGAGAGATAGCCAACCTATCAGATGCACAGTTCAAAGCACTGGTGATCAGGATGCTCACAGAAGTGGTTGACTTTGGCCATAAATTAGATGAACAAATGCAGGCTATGGTAAGAGAAATGAAGGAAAACACACAGGGAAACAATAGAGATGGGAAGAAAACTGGGTCTCAAATCAATGGAGTGGACCAGAAGGAAGAAAGGAACAACCAAACAGAAAAGAATGAAGAAATAAGAATTCAAAAAAATGAGGAGAGGCTTAGGGACCTCCAGGACACCTTTAAACGTTCCAACATCCGAATTATAGGGGTACCAGAAGGGGAAGAGGAAAAACAACAAGTGGAAAACTTATTTGAACAGATAATAAAGGAGAACTTCCCCAATCTGGCAAGGGAAATAGATTTCCAGGAAGTCCAGGAAGCTCAGAGAGTCCCAAAGAGGTTGGACCCAAGGAGGAACACGCCAAGGCACATCATAATTACATTAGCCAAGGTAAAAATGAAGGAGAGAATTCTAGAAGCAGCAAGAGATAAGAAGACAGTTACCTACAAAGGAGTTTCCATCAGACTGTCAGCTGATTTCTCCAAAGAGACCTTACAGGCAAGAAGGGGCTGGAAAGAAGTATTCAAAGTCATGAAAGGCAAGGACCTACATCCAAGATTGCTCTATCCAGCAAAGCTTTCATTTAGAATGGAAGGGCAGATAAAGTGCTTCTCAGATAAGGCCAAGTTAAAGGAGTTCATCATCACCAAGCCCTTATTATATGAAATGTTAAAGGGACTTACCTAAGAAAAAGAAGATTTAAAATATGAACAGTAAAAAAGACATCAAACTCACAGTTAGTAACAACCATACCTAAAACAAAAGCAAACTAAGCAAACAACTAGATCAGGAACAGAATCATAGAAATGGGGATCACATGGAGGGTTAGCAACAGGGAAGTGGGGGGAGGAGAGGGAGGAAAAGATGTAGAGAATAAGTAGCATAGACAATAGGTAGAAAACAGACAGTGGGGAGGGCAAGAATAGTATGGGAAATGTAGAAGCTAAAGAACTTATGACACATGGACATGAACTAAAGGGGGGAATGTGGGTGGGAGGGGATGGGCAGGGTGGAGGGGAGTGAAGGGGGAAAATAGGACAACTGTAATATCATAATCAATAAAATAAGAATAAAAAAAGAATATACAGGAACATAACTATGTCCTACGATATCACCCTTCTGCAAAGCAGTTCAGCTGTATGCACCATATGATTTTCATCAATGCAGTTTATTGAAATTGCCATATTTAAATCAATACATATCTGTCACTGGTTAAAGGCAAATTGTCAGTCACCTTTTATTCTTAGCTTTATGTAAAAGAAAGTTAAAGGGGGTTTTCTCAGCAAGTCATTGTAAAAGCCCACATGGTGAGAGACTTTACTGACATATGGAAACTCTCACTTCTTGGTGAAAGTCAAGTGCTTAATTAAAATGATCTTTTATGGGTCCCCTGTCTATAACACTCATCTTTCTGAAAAGGTGAGTTTTGCAACACCCATGGTGTGAAAGTCAAATTGCCTGGTCCAAATAAAATTATCATTCTGTCTCAGTGATGATTTAATAAAGAAAGGAGCATATGTATGATTCAACATTCAAATGAACTATGGTTTCATCTTTAAGCAGGTTTTTATCTTTGTTTTAAATATTATAATTCTGAAATAAAATAAGACTTTACTTTTTTAACTGATGTTAGAGAGGGAGGAGAGAGAGAGAAAGGAACACTGATTTGTTGTTCCACTTACTTATTATGCACCATTGGTTTTTCATGTGTGCCCTGACCAGGGATCAAACCCGCAATCGTGGCATATCAGGATGACACACCAACCAGCTGAGCTACCTGGCCAGGAGAGACATGTTACTTTTATTTAATATGCACATATCTGAATAAAGTTTATCCTGCTCCCTGCTGATAAAATCATTTTTTAAATTAAAAATGAATACGTATGACTTTTATACAGTATTTTTGTTTTGAATATGTTCTAGTTATCTATTTCTACAAAAAAAGTCATTCCACATTCGAGTGGCTTAAAACAACAATGATCATTTTATTATTTTCCGTGGTTTCTATGGGCCAGGAAAGTGGGGAAGGCTTACCCAGTGGTTCTGGCCTGGGGTCTCTCATGTACAGCAGGTATTACAATGCCTCAGAACTTTCTAAGGTCTTACAAAGGATATTCTAGCCCTGTCTACCCCTAAGATCTTTGTCCTAAAACCCTTTTTAAATTTAAGAACACTTTGCTATCTGAAAAAGCTGCTATGATTCCTTTGCATTTTCTATGAACTCTACTCAAAACAGAATATTCATCAGTGTTCATCCCTCTCCTCTGTCATTTTATTATGGGCAGCCAGAAGCAGCCAGATCTCTGAGTTCATCTGGCACATCATCTACGCTCTGCATTCACATAGGCAAGAATTTGCTAAACTTTCTGCCACTACATAATGGGGGTCCCCTTTTCCCCAACTTCCAATTATGTTTTCCTCTCCTTGCTCTGAGCCCACACAGGCAGCCTTCCTGAGGCCCCTCAGGCTTTCGCTAACACTCTCCTCAAGTTCCTTCTGGCGCTTGCTAACATCCTCCCTCCGTGCTTCAGGATTTCACTAACCATCTCTTCCAAAACGATCCTCTCCACTGCCTGGACCAAAATCTGATGCCATGACAGGGTTTTATGTCAGCACTCCATTTCTACATCAAATTCAGCTCCAATTATCTGCTGCTGCATGATGAATCACCCCAATATTCAGTTGCTTGCTTAAGTGACCTTTCCTGATTTCTGCAGGTGGGGAATTCAGAAAGGGCCCAGCTGGTGGTTCTGGCCCAGAGTCGCACAGTAGCTGGACTGGAACACGGAGCAGCTGGAGCAGCCGGGGTGGCTGACACTTCTCTCTTCCATGTAGATTCAGTTTCTCTATGTGTGCTCACCACGTGGGCTACTCTGGGCTCCCTCACAGCATAACAATATTGGGGAGTTGGTCAGCTCCCATGGTCTGACTTCTGCCAAAGCTATCATCCCAAGAGAACCCTGTAGAAGCTTAGGATCTGCTCTTGGCTAGTGTCATAAGTCAGGCAAAGGGGCCTCAGTGGCATTCTGCTTGTGGAGCAATTACAATCCCACCCAAACGCAAGGCAAGGGAGAGAATCGGTCTCCCTCTCTTGATGGGTGAGGTTCCAAAAGTTATTTTGCGTCCATTTTTCAAAAATACAATCTGTTAAATAATAATACTTTTAGACTGTTTTCCATATGGTTTCTCTCTGCAGCTATTTTTGAGCAAGAAGTAAAACAAACCATCAGCCATTACACAGGATCCCAGGTGTGGCTGGAGGAAGGAGGTGTCATTCAGCACTAGGTGACCATGTGTATTTTTACTATGAATTCAAAGCTGCAGATCCAGAATTCTGATTACTATATGCATTCTGGTATATACTTTAAATGCAATCTATATTTCTTTTTTCTTGAAATGTCTGCTTATAAATGCAATTGTTCTGTTATCCTTCTGTGAAATGCCGGGATATATTGCTATTACGTACCTTAATCTATTTATAATTAATGGTGTAAAATATCAAATATTTCTTCACTCATTTTTCACCCATGTAGCAATGTATCCAAAGCTTTCTTTTAAATAACTTTATCAATACACCAAAGAGCAGCAAAAGTCATATCTGGTTGGTGAGCTTAAACGTCAATATTATTTCTTTTCTGAAGATTTTTACATTAGTCAAGTCTTCTAGTAAATATTATTATTTTTATGATTGGAAAGGTATCAAACTTTTATCTCCTTGCATGGAACTTGCTGGAAAGTTAAGAATGATTATCTTTTCCGTGATTTCAGCACCTGCAGATGTCAGTACGTATTTGCTGGCTACAAGCACATCATTAGGAAAAAGACAAATCTATGAAAACAAAATTTAATAAGCAGTTGACTACACCTAACACCATATATACACAGGTACATAACTCACTCCTGCTTTAAAGAGGCACTCATGAAATGACACTGTGTCCCCTAGAAACCCCACATATCATACAAAGTGTGGTGTGTGCTTCTGAAGCACCGTGGGGGCTTTCGTCACTCCTGCTATGCACACGGTACCCCCATCTGCCTTTGCAACTGAGGAACAGAGAGACCCAGTGGGTGTGAAGATCTCTTGTCTCTGTCTCAGAGTAAAGTGACCTTTTTGGAATTGAACATAGTCTGGATATTTTTTTTTTTTAACAGCCCGATTCCACCACTTGTTGTGTCTCATAAGGATCTTTGTGTGTCTTAGCTTTTCATGCAGAAAATGGGCCCCACACCCCCAGGTCTTCCCTGCTACCATCTCTACAAGTCCTGTGCCAGCCCATCGACATCAGTCCAGGTGAAAGCATAACTGGGCAGCCTCGTTACATGGAAGTGGAAAGAGCATGGATTTTGGAGTCAGAAAGACCAGTGTTCAAATCCTCACTGGCTCACATATTATCTCTGGGGTCATTAGCAAAATTCTCCCTCTGAGTCTGTGTGACTTTGGCTGTAGTGACAGTTTTATGGGTGTTTGTGTATGGTCAAACCCATCAAATTGTACTCATTAATTATTTGCAGTTGTCTGCATATCACTTACACCTCAATGAAGCTGTTAAAAAGTAGTACATGGTATAACAGACCTACCTCAGAAAGTAGATTTGGGGACTCTGTGCAAGAACATAAAATGCATGATGCATGGGTAACCTGGAAGCTGTCTGTTAGTAGTAAAGGTTTAGGTTAATTTACTTAGATTATTGCAGTGTTCTAAGAAATACCAGGAGGAAATGGTAGTGTAACTGGACTAGAGAGAGGGTCTTATCTTAAAATAACTCCACTTTCCTTCAAAATCAGTGGAATTTATTTCCCCGAGAAACTAAGCCAGGCTACTCAGAGAGCGGTGTAGCTTCAGCTCTCTGAGAGCAAGGGCTGGATTCCGACCCCGACCTCTGTGCAGTGGACTGGCCAGGGTTCACCGCCGTTCCAGGCAGACACATGAAAACAATTAAAAAGCTAAACTCCAGCCTGGCTTCTCAATCACATGCTTATTTAGCTCTTAGCAGGGGACCCTGCGGTGGCCAAAAAACCTGGTTTACCACAGAGTGATTTCTGCAGAGAATGTAAAACCCTATCAGCACGTTTGTTATAAATCACATCTTGGCAGCAGAAGAAAGCTTGATCACTCAGTTCACAGTGCGCATGTGCACCTCCCGTAGGAACACATCTACCCTCCAAGATTTGAGTGGGAGATTCAAAATAGCCTAGTTAATCTGAGTATAAAGAACAATGATGAAATCTGTTATGTACTCATGGAGGAAAGCAGGGATGGTCCTAATGCCTGAATTATATGGATGCAAATAGTCCAAACACCCAGCTCTCGTTTATAATTACAGATAATTTTATCATCATATTTACAGGAAATTGTCTAACTTGCCACTGTCTTTTATCTGTTTTGACACAGCTCAATATTATAGAGTTGGCAGAATCAAGATCTCCCAGAGACACAGTCAGTCCATTGGTTCAAACCTTCACATTTAAATCAAGCTAAATGTACAACCAGATTTCAATTTCTGTAAACCAAGACTGAACTCCTTTTTTAAAGGTGCACCACTCAGAGGATCCAAAAAAATCAAAATGGCAATTCACTTTTAATCATATAAAAATTATGCATTTCCATCCAACTATCATGGAGCAAGTGACACATTACTTTGAGGTGAAGTTTAAGTCTGCTGAAATAATATGCTAATATACACCAGAGCTCGGGGTCAGGTGTCTGACCTTTCATTCAGTATAAGATGCCGACATGATGTAAATAAAGGCTATTTGTCTCCAGGTTATGAAAAAAATACTTAATAAAAACAGAAATGGAAGGAATCAAATACCATGAATGTTTAGAAAACCAGTAAGACACATCTCCTAACGAAAGAAAGAAAGAAAGAAAGAAAGAAAGAAAGAAAGAAAGAAAGAAAGAAAGAAAGAAAGAAAGAAAGAAAGAAAGAAGGAAGATTCTTTCCTTTGGAAATCTCAGATTATGACAATTCAGCAAATGCAAAACTATGAAGACCAATGTGTTGTTGATTCCATATTTTTCATGTCATGACCTTTATAGGTACTTTTCAAATTATCATATTCTCCCCTAAGATAAAATAAATAACTTCCCATGTTCTTAGATTGCACGTGCTAAAGAGAAAACAGTGAATGAATATGTTTGAACTCCACAATGTATAAGCATCAGAGCCTTGGAAATAGAAATAAAGAAAAAGAAACTCGGTCCCTCTTTCCAACTTAGCAAACTAAAAATCAGTCTTTTCTCATAAAACAGTAACACAGAATCCATTTCCAGGAACTTTATATAAATCTTTTTTTCCCCTTGTGAATAAAGTCTTGCTTCTTCTGCCATCATATAAATCATCAATCCACTCACCTTTATAAGCTTATCCAGAATTCTTATATGAGAAGATAGACCTTCTTCTTTATGTGTTGGACATTTTTATGGTAAAATATATATAACATAAAATTTGCCAGTTTAACCATTACTGAGTGTACAATTCAGTGGCCTTAATATACAATGTTGTGTGTCACCACCACTATGTATTTGACAGGCCAATCTTTTTTTAATGATTTTTTAATTGATTGTAGAGAGAGAAAGGGAAGGAAGGGAGGAGGGAAGAAGAGAGAGAAACATCAGTTTGTTGTTCCACTTATTTATGCATTCATTGGTTGGTTCTTACATATGCCATGACTGGGGACACAACCTACAACCTTGGCTTATCAGGGTGACGCTCTAACCAATTGAGCTGCCCGGCCAGTGCTGACAGGCTAATCTTTGCACTGAGGAATATAAGAAGAGCCAAGATTTTCCCTAGAAAATTGTTCTGCAGAAATCAGCACAGAACGATGTTTTCTTTCATTTTCCAGGGTTCTTGAGGCTCTGCTCCTGGGTTAATGACTTACCAAATCACACATTCATAGACTACAGAACAGCAGGCTCTGCAGACCCACAGACTATCCCTCCTAGTTTCAATAAAAAAGTGGTTTCAGGAGTGGTTTCAGGGGCCCTGGGAGACTGAAAGTCTACCCGAATCATAGGTCAGAACAGTTATCTCCAGCAATCTTTCATTCTCTATAAAAAGAAAATGATGAAAGTTACAGAAAAGAGAGTATTCAGTTTTCTTTTAAAAAAGAGGTTTATTTGTTTGTTTAGAAGACAAAAATTATGGTGCCCAACTAATCAGACAAGAAAACTGGTTATGTTTTCTCATTTTTGCAACAGAATTTCAAGCCTGCATTCTGCTCATTTTTTTTTCCAGCGGATTTCTAAGGATATAGATCTGCTCTTAATCAGGAACACAGAACACATGAACTTAGGTTCCCTGCCAGAAAACGCAGCCTCACATTGGCTACTGACCAAGTTTTATCAAGTCGGGTTGCAAAAAATAGCATTACTAAAAGGACATTCAATCCACTCATTCCATGAGAAATTTTGAATTTTATTCCTCCACATCAAGATACTATTTGGGGCCACTGAACCAAGGTTTCCATCGTCCCACGGTTGCCCAGCTCTCTGCCTTCAGCACTGAGAGCAGCAATGGCTTTCTCCATGAACTGCCTCTCAGCTGGAGCAGATTCTGGAAGAACACAGAGTCAAATGCTCGCCTTTCGAGTTCGTGAGTGGACTTCCATAAGACTACTGCACAGGCCTGGCTCTCACTGCACCAGCAAGGTGCATGAAAGTGAAAGGGTGTCTTGCATGAAAAGTAAAAATAGCTTCCCTTAAAATATCAAAATCCAGAACCCAATATACGGATATGCTATGACTACAGAGTAAGGAAGCATGCTGGATAACAGAAAATCAGATTTTTAGTGCCAAACGTGATAAGAGTAAAGAAGAAAAAGGCCAGAGAGGGTGCATGCAACTAGGTAGTAGGTGCTAGTGGGTCCAGGAGAAAGGAGCGCAGTGCTCAGCTCCCCGGGCGTGGCTGAATCCAGGAGCCAGGCCCATCCAGTTGCCAATGGTAGAAGGGGGCTGCTGAAAGGAAGGCTGCCGATTCTGCCTCTGGCTGAGAGCAAAGCACCTGGGGGTGGGCCTGGGGCTGCTGTCAGCAGCAGGAGGGCCGCTGGCAAGGAGAGCCAGGAGTGGAGTAGGGGAGTGCAAAGACAAACTGGAACCTGCTGGCATCTTGGCATCGAACCAATAAGCAACTTTCCAAATATAATGACTGTTGCTTTCATTTCTACCTCCCAAAATTTCTACAGCTTCACTTATGGACCCTCCCAGGGAAACCTAAGTTCCTACTGGGGTTAGTACAGGAGGTCAGACTACCAAAGGACAGAGTAAGAGTTAAAGAATGGGCTAAGCAAAGACATGTGGAAAGGAAAAAATACGATATTCTCAATGAAGCAACAGAGGGACCAAAGGCACGAGGGGCAGAAACACAAGGGAGGGTCGGAGCCAGGACACGCAGTGGGGTGGCAGCACACATGGCTGCTAGGTCACCCGGGGGAGCCACACAACGGAGGACGCCACCACCAGATGAGGTTTACGAAGAGAGTGAGATCGTGAGGAAGTTCCTGACATGAAGGAAGTCAGGGGAAGATGAACACGAGCTAGCATGCACGGTGATCTAGAGTGGAAAGAGGCTCAAAGGGTCACTGTGACTGCTGCTCGTGAGATTGGGAACACAGGGACAGTGGCAATGGGACAAAGAAGGGAAAAAATCAACAGAGCTTAACGCCAAACCAGCAAGCAGAGGAGGAAGTGCTGGGTAGCAGGTCGGTGAAAACAATGCTTTCCGTGGTTGATCCAGCTATGAAAACGATTTGGAACCATGACAACAGACCTAAGATTTACGCACTGGAACACTTCACCACCAACTGAAACTTATAAAGCAGCTGAGATCAAGCAGCTTCCCGAGGTCCCTAGACTGGACCGCTATTGTTCCAGGGGTGCTTGTTCAGCCCTGTCTACCCTGGCTCCACCCCCCATGGACCATTTCACTTGCTGGTGTAGAATACGTGAAGGTCACCCAAATGAGAACCAACAGAGGCGATTTATTCAGGGTTTGCTCTATCAAGGGAGTCAGTCATCATCTTTTGGGTTTGGCAAAGACTCAGGGCAGGCAGAGAAGTGAAGAAGCTTTATAGTGAAAAAGAAAAAGGCTGCAGGGACACTCTGGTGATGGTCAACACAGGGGACCTGGAGGTGAGCAAGCTAGAAGCAGGGCATAGGATGTGATTGGTTTGGAGAACCTGTTTGGCTTTTTCTGATTGGTCCTGGTTTGGAAGTAGAGGGAATCTACCCTTCAGAAATGAAGGCACTTTCAGAAGAAGGAAAACTGAGAGAATTTGTTACCAGCAGACTTACACGTAAAGAATGGCTGACAGCTCTCTCCCAATGAATCAGATCTGGTAACAAAAGAAAGTGGAATTTCAGAAAGAAAAGAATATCAGAATGGATAAAAATGTGAGTGAAGATATCCTTCACTTCATGAATTTCTTAAATCATATTTGATGGTTAAAGCAAAAATTCTGACACTGTCTGATGTAATGTTCAATACATAGATAGGGAATACATGAGACAATACTTAGAAATACATGTATTTAAAAATTGGGGAACATAAAAGGACTCAAATGGAAATAGGCTTTCAGCATTTCACTTGAAGTAGTATCCACAGTCTGGTCCGTTATGTAAGTATACTGTGCCACCTAGACCAACCACTAAGGAAACTAGACAAAGCAAAACGCTCAAAACACATTTAATAAATTAAAACATGGAATTCCTAAGAATGCTTTAGAGTGTTTGGGGGGTATCTAGTGAGGACCCAGCCAGTCCTCCGACTGACAACTACAACATGAGCAAGCGAATCAAACTCAGCCCCGCATGGTCCAGTCAACCCGTGGTCCTGTGAGAAATAATAAATGAATGCTAGAGGGTTGTGGGTTTTTTAAGACTTTTTTTTAGAGCGGTTGTAGATTGACTATAAAACTGAGAGGAAGGTTCAGAGATTTCCCATATACTCGCTGGCCTCCGCCGTTACCAGCATCACTCACCAGAGCAGTACATCCTTTAACCATGGATAAGCCTGCATTGACACATTAATCTCCTGAAGTCCACAGTCTACCCTGGAGTTCATTCAGTCTTGGGGTTGTACATTCTATGGGTTTGACCAAGTGTATATTGATCATTATAATACCAAACATAGCTCATTTATCCTTAGTACTGAGTAACATTCCATTGTCTGGGTGGACTAATTGGTCCTTTCTCTTCCTGAAGGGCATCTTGTTTGCTTCCAAGTTTTAGAAATTGTGAATAAAGCTGCTATACACGTTCTTGTGCAGGTTTTCGAGTGGACCTAAGTTTTCCAGCTCCTTTGAGTAAATACCAAGGAGTATTACTGCTGGGGAGTATGGTAAGAAAACGAGGAGGTACTGTAAGAAACCTCCCCATTGGCTTACAAGGGAGCCGTAGCATTCCGCATTCCCACCGGCACAGCTGCACTCCTCACAGCTTCCTTGCATGTGTTCAGGGTTTGGCCCTTCTAATACGGGTGTAGTGGCATCTCATGATTGTTTTAATGTGCCTTTTCTTGATGACAGAGGGTGTGGAGCATCTTCTTACCTGCTCATTTGCATTTGTGTTTTCTCTTTGGTGAGGTGTCTGCTCAGGTCTTTGGCCCATTGTTTTAATAGGGTGTTTGTTTTCTTCTTGTTGGGCTTTAAGAATTCACGGGGCATTTCAAGATAGCGGCGCTTTGTCAACGAGGCTTTTTTAAATCATTTCTCCCGTCTGTGGCTGGTCTTCTAATTCTCTTGTTATTCTCCTTCACAGAGCAGGAGTTTTTAATTTTAATGAAGTCCAGCTACCAATTCTCTCTTCCATAGATCATGTCTTCGGTGTTGCAGAACAAATGCTGTTTTCAGCCACTGTGTTTTCTGAGTGGTTTGTTTCGCACAGTGGTTAACTGGCACTGACCTCAAAACCCATGACAAAAAAAAAACACAACACAGCAAAACAAAGAAAACCTGAATTCATCAACCTTCATTGTTGTGAAAAAATATACTTTTCCTTTCTCTTTCTTATTTGCTATTTTGTTTATACACTTACCTCAGCCTAAAACCTAAGAGTCACCTTCGTGTCTCCCATCCCCTAACTTACTCTATTCTGCAGGCAAGAGAGCTTCTGAAAGATTTTAAGCAGCAGAGAAACAAAGTCAGATTTGTACTTTAGAGAGATCTATATCAGCAGTTCTCAAAGCGTAACCCAAGAAGCCCTGGGGCCCCCAAGACCTTTTCAGAGGGTTTGCAAGGTCAGAAGTATTTTCATAATGATATTGTTCACTCTCGTTTTTATGACTTTACAGCAGAGGCTTACAGAGGCTACCGACATGGGATACTGCAACAGATTGAAAGTCGAAATAGATACCTGAGGCCTTCTGTCCTCTGTTAAACCTGACATTTTAAAGACTTGCAAAAAAAAAAAAAAGAAACGCTCCTCTCACTAAATTTATTTTGTTTTTATAAAACACATTCTTCCTAAAAATATGTTACTTATGTTAACATGTAACGGGATTATTTTGGTCTTTAAATTTTTATTTTAATTTTTAAATCTCTTAGTGTTAATTTCCAATGTGGTAAATATTTCTATCACCCACATCAGCAAAAGCTTTTTGGGGTCCTCAATCATTTCTGAGAGTGTAAAGGAGTCTTGAGACAAAAAAAAATTGAAAACTACTTGTCTCGACAACAAGCAACATGGTAGATATTTTCAAAACGTATCTGGTATAGTCAAGAAGGCAAACAAGAAGCCAGTTGGATACTTTCACAGTGAAAGGTGTTCCAACAATGAACAATAGCCATGTGGACAGACAGAAGAGTCGGACAGGAGAGGTGTTAAGGAGATAGAACCAATAGGCCACAGGTGGCAAACACAGAGCCCCTGGGCCAAATCAGGCCCTCCACCTTGTTTTATCCAGCCTGGCACCTTGTTTCTGCTCAGCAGCCACACGGAGCCCTCGCTTAACTGTTCAGAAGTAGTTACATTTACACAGTCCTAAAATTACATTCGGCCCTTTGAAGGCCACCGCGAGGCTGATGTAGCCTGCAGTGACAATGAGTTTGACACCTCTGCAATCGGCCACAAGGACTAATAGTATCTGCAGAGGATAAAGGAATGGGAGACTCCAGGATGACTCTGGGTTTCTGTCTTGGGAAACCAGCCACTTGGAAAAATGCAGTGTATCCTTAAAGGCCAAGGCCTCCCCCTCTGAGAAGTCTTTATTGACCTACCCAAGCCTGATGCCACCTAAAATCTAACTCCATCCTTATACCTACCCCTGACTCCAATCACTGGTCTAATGCACCTGTACCCTCTAATGGACATGTGTTTGCTGAAGTTAGAGACAGTATCTTATTCATTTACGCCCCTGGTGCCTCCACAGTGCCCACCATATTTAACAGGTACTCAGGAGAGGCTGGAACGTATAACAGGAAAAAGAACTGTCGATTTCTCCCCATCCTTTCTGCTCATTAAATGGGATTTTCCCTGGGTCTGCTAGCTTCCCTGCTGCTTTGGCCCATTACGATGAGTTCAATTTTGCCAGAAATTTCTAGATTTTGAGGAGAGGGACAATTGTAAAGGAAAAGAAGAAGAAGACAAAATAAGACACACAGAAACAGGTTTGAGAGAGAAATACAGGGAAGAAGAAAAAGAGCATCTAAAAGTGTCACTAAGGCTTACAAACTTGTCACTCATGTCATGTTCTTGAAGAAGCCCAAAGAAATGTTGGGATTGCTTTTTAATTACTTCTGGTGGCTATACTGTGTTTCTTTAGCATGGTACGGTGCCAAGACGGGATCATATGGGGCCTTGGAATTTTTTTGGATTATAAATGAAGCATGCATGCATGGCCCAAGTCAGTATGAGGCATTTTCCACTAAAAGACTTTGTTTCACAGTATTTTGTATGCATTTTCATTACGCACATTCAGGACTTTGGTCTTAGCCACAGTCGCTGCCTCTGCTGGGACTCACACAGCCTGAGCATGTCTGATGAGGGAGTGGCAGCCCACGGGTGTCTATTGATACAAACCGATCTGCCTAGGGGTGCAGAGTGGCTGCGGGGCGTAGGGCTCTTGAAGGCACACTGTGGGAGACACCTGGGACTTGAAGGGGACAGCACATTGACTACCCTGCTCAGGA
>PVIA01016355.1:0-19272 GCA_004024845.1 Tonatia bakeri | reverse complement strand
TTTCCCCCTTCACTCCCCTCCACCCTGCCCACCCCCTCCCACCCACATTCCCCCCTTTAGTTCATGTCCATGTGTCATAAGTTCTTTAGTGTCTACATGTCCCATACTATTCTTACCCTCCCCCTGTCTATTTTCTACCTATTGTCTATGCTACTTATTCTCTATATCTTTTCCCCCTCTCTCCTCCTCCCACTTCCCTGTTGCTAACCCTCCATTTAATGACTTTTTTTTTACTGTTCATATTTTTAATCTTCTTTTTCTTAGGTGAGTCCCTTTAACATTTCATATAATAAGGGCTTGGTGATGATGAACTCCTTTAACTTGGCCTTGCCTGAGAAGCACTTTATCTGCCCTTCCATTCTAAATGAAAGCTTTGCTGGATAGAGCAATCTGGTGTAGGCCCTTGCCTTTCAGGACTTGGAATACTTCTTTCCAGCCCCTTCTTGCTTGCAAGGTGTCTTTTGAGAAATCAGCTGACAGTCTGATGGGAACTCCTTTGTAGGTAACTGTCCCCTTAACTCTTGCTGCTTTTAGGATTCTCTCCTTCATTTTTACCTTGGCTAATGTAATTATGATGTGCCTTGGCGTGTTCCTCCTTGGGACTCTCTGAGCTTCCTGGACTTCCTGGAAGTCTATTTCCCTTGCCAAATTGGGGAAGTTCTCCTTTATTATCTGTTCAAATAAGTTTTCAATTTGTTGCTCTTCCTCTTCCCCTTCTGGTAGCCCTATAATTCGGATGTTGGAATGTTTAAAGGTGTCCTGGAGGTCCCTAAGCCTCTCCTAATTTTTTTGAATTCTTGTTTCTTCATTCTTCTCTGTTTGGTTGTTCCTTTCTTCCTTCTGGTCCACTCCATTGATTTGAGTCCCAGTTTTCTTCCCCTCACTATTGGTTCCCTGTGGGTTTTCCTTCATTTCTCTTATCGTAGCCTGCATTTGTTCATCTAATTTATGACCAAAGTCAACCAATTCTGTGAGCATACTGATCATCAGTGCTTTGAACTGTGTATCTGATAGGTTAGCTATATCTCAGTCACTTAAAAAAATTTGCTCTGGGGCTTTTAATTCTGTTTGAGCCATCTTTTTTATTTTTTATTTTCCTTTGATCTGGTTGCCGCTGTTACGTAAGGGCGGCGGAGCCTTAGGCATTCACCAGGGCAGGACACTGCAGTTCCTGGGTTGTGACGTTGTATGTGGGGGCGGGGTCCGAGAGGGAACAATGGCGCCTGCTCCGCTCTCTCCAGGACCTCAGTCCCCCTTGCCGCATTCCACAAGCAAACTGGGCGCCCCTGGTGCTGGCTCCCGGGCAGGTGGGCCTGTGCACTTTCTCGGACTCTGTGGGTTCCCCCGAGGAGCCTCCTGTGAGGCTGAGAGAATCTCCAGGCCTCCACCCCCACCAGTGTTTTCAGTCGGTGCTCTTAGGCTTTGTTTCCCGGCACTGGGTCCCTGGGTTGCGTGGTCTGTGTCACTGCCCGTTTTCACTTAGTTTGTCTGCGTGCGAATGTGTGGCTGCAGACAGCCAGCTGCCTTGAGCCCCTCACTGGGTCTGCTCGTTGCCTCCCGCGCCCAGGGTCTGCCACCGGTCCTGCCACCGGTCCATCAGCTGCTGTCTGCGCCCTGCGCACCCATGTCTGCCAGTCACCGCTCTTTCCTGCTGGGACCCCTAGACCCCTCTCCGTAGGCCTCCGACTCCACCCCTCCTTACCGGTCTGGATGTACGGTAGTCAGACTTCCGTTCAGTTCATTTCTCTGTGTTCTGGTTGTTTTTTGTTTCTCAATTTTTGTTGTCCTTAGTTTTGGTTGCGCAAGGAGGCACAGTGCGACTACCTATGCCTCCATCTTGGCCGGAAGCACATCTTCACCCTTAAATGCACAGTATCACACATAGAAGCTAAAAATATACAAATTTTGTGCCCATACTTATAACCTAAAATAGTAAATGAAATCCAGAGAAAGCAGACAGAAACGTGCACATCGACGTATCTGCAAGTGTATACACATGAAATCATAGCAGTTCTTTTTAACTCTTGGAGTAGAATTTTGAACAAAGTTTTTCTCATTACTTGAGTAAGCAGCAACAAAGTAAATTAAAAATGCTTTTCAAGCACACTTGGAACTTTTTTAAAAAATGACTATATTTAGCTATAAAGCAGGTTTCAACAAATGTCTGCACAAACTATGCTTATTTCTCTCTTTGCCATTAATTTGGAAACCAGTCACAAGGTAACTAGAAAGTCCCTATATTTAGGTGTTTTAAAATACACTTCTAAATACCTTCCCAAAACAAATCACAGTCAGAATGGAAAATAATTTACATAGAAAAATAATAAAAATACTGCATACCAGAGCCAGATCTTTCTGATTTCAAAAATGATAAAAGCTTCAAACTATTTCTCAACCAAAGGTGATTTTTGCCCCCAAGGGGACTTTAGGCGATGTTCTGAGCCATGTTAGATTGTCCTCGGGGAAGGGAAGCCAGGTTGCTGGCAGTGACTAGAGGTCTGGGATGCTAATGAGCACCTACAATGCAGAGGACAATCCCCCAGGAGAATGAATTCTCTGACCCCGAAGGTCCATAGTGCTGAGAATGAGAAACCCTACTCTGTATCATGAAGACTCCATTAGAACACAAACAGCATGTCCCTTCGCACCTTACATCTAAAATGTTGCCTTTCTTGGAACAGGAAGCCTGAAGCTGAAACTTAAAGAACAAAAAATGCCAGCCACCTTACAAATATTGGGGAGAAGTGTCCTAGGCTATAGGTCAGGAGGCAAAGGAAGATCTGTCCACTTAGGAGACCAGATCACACTGTGACTAAACAGAGTAGTCATCTGAGGATCCCTGCTTCTTTCCATTGCTTTAATAACTGATTCATAATGTCACTTAGAACAAAGAGTCTTACTCTGTTAGATTCCAGATTTTACCATCTCAAGTTTTTTTGTTTGAAAATATGGACATTTGCTACATTCTGTGTTCCTCAGATTACCTATCCGGGGGCACACTTCCTGTAACAACATACTTCTGAACACCGTGCTTCCTAGATTTCTAGAACACCGTGCTTCCAGGCCCTAAACTCATTTAAAATGCTAAGAAGGATGTTACTATTTTATTTAGTCATTAATATCTTCATGACTAACAAAGAGAATTTTCCTAGGTCATCACATTACCTCACTTCTTGTTTTCTTTCAAGTTTTAACTATTTCTAGTTCACATACAACCATGTAATGATCATTATTGCATGAGAGCAAGTTCACCTTCGTAACTCATGAAATTAAAGGAAAAGTATCACAAACAGAATTTAGTACAATGATGGGGAAATAACATGCAGAAATAAATATGTAGAGATACTAAGTTAAACATATAATTTTTTAACAAGACTTGCTAGCAACAAAACAGGTTTTTTTAAAAAAAACCCTGGAAATAACAATATATAGTCTGTGTGAAGAAAATTGGAAATTGCTACCCAATAACAGAACCTTTAACAAATGAAAAGTATCATCATGTTCTTGAAACACAAGATTTCAGAAAAAACACACAATGATACCCATTTACCAAACTTGTCTATAAATGTAATTTAATGTACATTAATATAGAAAACTGGTCCCACAGAAAGTGGTCAGTTAAATTGGGACCTGAGATGTGTACCACAGTCAGGACCCCTTTCCTGCTCCCCACAGGGAGGCTGTATCTGCCCGCCACCCCCCTCACCTCATAGCCCCCACGCATCTCACCTCCTTCCCCTGGACCATGTTGCTTGCATCATGTTAGGCTGTGAGCTTCACCTTGTGACCATGGAGACTGGCGCCGGCAGCGCCTAAGCTCCAGTCTGTGTAGTTGTCCGTCTCTCCATCAGAACTGCCCACCCCTCGCACCTGCCAGCCTAAATACACCTCCCACCCAGCCCCACCCAAATCTGTGGCCCCCTCTCACCTCCAGCCCAGTCCAACTCTGATCTTAGACAGATCTCATCTGTATGTTTGATTTTTAGTGGTCCATTTAAACAAAACCATCCAGGAATCAAGTATACTAATGGACATGCAGTTTAATGCATACATTAAATACATTAATTTAATGGATACATTAATACATATACTTTATGTACATAATACATTACACTAATGTAACGAAATACATTAAGTAATGAATACATTGATAACATATACTTCATAAAATTAAAGTCAACTATGAAAAAGAACTTGTTCAGACAATACAAATAAAATACACAAACTGGGAGAAAATATGAATTACCTAAAACATTGGGGTGACAGAAGATCGAAAGAGAAAAAATAGGAAAAGATACGTAGAAATGTGCAAAAGTAGCTTTAATCAGAAACATAAATCACATGAAAATTACACAATAATATGCAGTAGACTTCGAGGTACAAAGCATGACTAAACATGATGAGTGCTTCAAAAAGCTTCATTTACCCAGAAGATCCAAATTCACCATTTACTTAATATCACAAACTTAAATTATATAGAACAGAGACACAAAGAAAAATTTATAACCATAATAGGTTTAACAAACCTCTCTCATCCGAGATAGAGCAAACCTCTTTCAGAAACAAGCGACCACCGCATAAAATTCAGTAAGGGTGTAAGAAACACCATGAGCAACAAACTGGATTCAATATTCACAAAGAACCAACCAGCTATACTCAACTTTTCCTGCTGACCTGCACTAAGGTGTTATTCCGAAAATGAACACAAGATGGCAGCAGGCAACCACGCTAGGAGCTTTTTTTTTTTCATTGACCTTATTGTACTAAGGATCAAGTTTCAAAAAAAAGTTTATCAAAGGTGGATTGAAATTATATAAAGTATGTTTCTTGCTTTCATTGCACCTAACCTAGTAATCAGTAATAAAAGATAACTAGAAAGTCCTTATATTTAAAAATTATAAAGTAAACTTCTACACAACCTGCAAATTAAATTACAATTGCAGTTAAAAAATAATGTGAAATGAATGACAATAAAAATAGTACATAAAAACACTCTGGGAACAATGTATTGATAAATCGACACATTAGGGAGAAAGCCTGAAAATTCACAAATTTTGCATCATCTTACAGACCCGGAATAATAAATTAAATCCAGAGAAAGTGGAAGAATGGAAATATGCAAGTAGTGATGTCTGGAAGGGTATACACTTTTTTTCATTAAATAATTTTTTATTGTTATCCTGCTACAGTTTCCCAATTCTTCCCTTTAGCCCTCCTCCACCCATCCCAACCCACACATGACCACCTTGTTTAGAAATGTATATACTTAATATAACAGCAGCTATTACTTGTTTTGATAGAATTTTCAATTATTTTTATTTTTATATATAATTTAAGTAAGCAGCAACAACAACAAAAAGGCCATCTCAGTTTGGGCTTAAAAAGTACTAGGGGAGAACACGGCATAATTTAAAAATAATAATAATCTAGTCTGTTGTGGTGACAACACCAGAGGCCTTTTCTTTGCTCCTCCAGCCTGATCTCAGAGGGACTCCTTTTCCAATTTTCACTTCTTGATGTGCAAATGCAGCTGAGCAAAGAGGAAATGAAGGTCTAGATAAGCAGTCATGTAGGTGAGAGGACAAGCCCTAAGCAGCACAGCAGGAGAGGGAGTTGCCCCAGGACTGCCTCACTTCAAGCCTCCTCACAGGCTTAATGCTACATAACTAAGAAGCAGCACAAATGAGTTGATACAGTGTGCTGCTTCATAATTCAACTATAACAATACTGAGCTTTTTCACACACACACACACACAAAAACTTTTCTGTCCTCACGGCCATTCTGTATTAAAATTGAGGTATTTGCACTAAAGTTTTCATCTTCACTACACCCCAACTTTGGGACTCCTCTTGGCATTAACTTGGAGTTAAGGACTATAAATTCATAAAAATGCACACGGAGCCCGCACACAAAGGCAGAGACCCCAAAGCCACACCCAAAGAGACCCCAGATCTGAGACTCATAGCCAAATAGATTCAAACCCTGGACACAGACCTCAGAGACAGGACCCAGATCCGTAACCAAGACCCCACAGCCAGACTCCAGAGTTGGAGCTGGACAATGAACCCTATTTGCGAAATGCCAGACACAAAAGTTGAACCACACTAGTCAGGGCTTAAAATATTCTTTTTTTATATATAATTTTTTTAAAGATTTTATTTATTTATTTTTAGAGAGGGAAGGGAAGGAGAGAGAGAGAGACAGAGAGAGAAACATCAATGTGCGGTTGCTGGAAGACATGGCCTGCAACCTAGGCATGTGCCCTGACTGGGAATCAAACCTGCGATGCCTGGTTCACAGCCTACGCTCAATCCACTGAGCTACACCAGCCAAGGCGTTAAAATATTCTTAATAGCATTTCTATAAATAACCTTGGATCAAATACTTAAATATAAAAATCATTGTTTTGATAATAAATGGTTTTCATCTCTCAAGCTAACAGTAACTGTGTGACACAGTATATTTTGCACTGTGGAAATATTCCTGCTGGAATAGTTTTGGATGCAAATTGGACACTTTGTGTGGTCAACGGGGTATTCGCGGATAAGGAAGGCAGTGTGGGCCACTGGATTTAATGAGGGTGTGCAGAATTTTTGTTGAGTCATTTTTAAATGCATATATATATAACCAACTACTTCTCATCCATTCTTTTATCTACAAAAAAATATTTATAGATAGGTTTATTTTAAATAAAGGAGAAAACAAATGACACAACATTCCAAATGACATGAAGGAAAAGCAAGTTTTCCCCTCCATGTTGCCCAGGCCCTGGTCCTGGTGACTAGTCCCTGTGTCTCCTCTCAGCACGTCTTCTGCCAGGGTTTTTTTTTTGTTTGTTTTTTTACATAATTTTTTTTGCAGGATAATTTTCTCACATAATAACATTATTTACAAATCATTCTCTGTTAAAATCCATTAGAACCACCTTACTAGGTTTTATTTCTTTAATGAAATGTCATATATTCTCACCCATTTTTAATGTTCTATAATATTTTACAGTGTGAGCAAACCATAATTTAACAAATTCTCTTCTACTGAAAACTTCAAAATTATATGTTATTACATGTGTTGGATAAAATATATTAAACATACTTCATTTCATACACAGGGAAGCATAACTAGGGGGAAATTTTTAATGGCTTTTCTCTTCATTTCATTTATTAATTTCAAAGAGAGAGAGAGTTGGCTGTTCCTCTAATGTATGCAATCGTTGGTTGCTTTTTGTATGTGCCCTGACTGGAGAATGAACTGACCACCTTGGCATACAGGCAGAACACTCTAACCAACTGAACTACCAGGCCAGAGCTACTAGGAGAAAATTTTGAAAGGTGGAATTTCTGGGTCACAGGGTATGAGGATGTTATTTCTGGATGTCTATTTTCAAAATGATCACCAGGGAGTCTGCACCAAAGGACCCTTTCCGGAGTCTTTCAGAGCAAGGACACTGCACCTGCTTGCTCATCAGCCTCAGAGATGTCAGGAGTCCTCTGGATCCCCATATGGGCCACCAAACTATGTTGACCTTAAAAAAAATAGCAGTCAGTTATTTTACCAGCAGATAATGGGTTTATTCGGAAACAGTAAAAATTTGCAATTTAGGACAAGCAAGCTGTAGCAAAAATCATAAGCAAGCTCCACAAGTAAATGAGAGGAATGTTATTTTACAGGGAAAAATGAGGAAGTTGGGAGGGGTCATTTCAAACAAAAGTGCAGTGCAGAAAATCCTCAGTTCAGGGTGACGATGTTTCTCTCTGGCTGAGTTGCTGGGGAGTCGGTTTCTCCTGGGAGCACATGGTACATCTATATGTTGGGGCCTGTGACAGATAATTTTTCCTGTAATTGACCCTGGGTGATGCTGTGTGACAGCACCCCCACTGACTCCCAACTCCACTTTAGTGTGGTTTCCCTTTATGCAGTTTCACAATAATAATTACAGTTAGTTGGCTCATTTCAGGTCCATGGAAATCAAGTTATATGTACATGCTGAAAACGAGGTAAGGACCAGAGGCACTCTACGAACTTAAGAAAGTCGGTAGCAGCTACAATGACCCTGCTCTGTGGACCCCTGTCCTCAAACTCGATATCTTATTTTTATGCAAAATACTTGTAGGTTTTCTCAGCATTGTAAAATTTTATTTAGTTTGGTTTGGATTTATCTTGTCTTCCTATTTCTGAAATGTTTTTAGATCTGACTTACTTAAACATAATTATTATTCATAACGCCGCTTCTTTGAGATGTGAAATTCTCCCACTGTTTTCCAGTGCACTTATTATTTTATTTGTTGTATTTAAATGTTTGAGCCCTCTGGGACTTCTTTTCTGTCTGCAAACTGTGTGGTCAGAATTTACTGACAAGTTTCCCGGAATGCAGTGCAGTCTTAACCGCGTCCTCACTGGCTGTGCAGCTTTTGCTGAAAGTGGATTTGATAAGAGAGGACACAGGCGGGCCTAGACGAAGGTTGGGGATCCCAGCTACAATCTGGTGGAACAAAGACACTTTGTCAGGCGGCAGGTGGGCCATGTCCACCCTACAGACCGACCCGGGCTCGGAGCTCCCCGCTCCTGCCGGTCGGGTCCCTCACCAGCCGATGGAAAACTAGCCACGGAAACCCCCAGGCAGCAGTCCTCGCTACAGGCTGCTGACAAGCACTCGGGAGACTCAGGGCAGCCAATCCCCTCGGGGTGGGGTGGTAGGTCTTCCGCTGGCCAGCGCCCCACCCAAGAGGCTCCGCCCCCTGTCCCCGCCCTATCTTCTTCTTCTGACAGCCCATTGGCGGGCAGGGCCCTGAGATCGCAGCACTGATTGGTGGATTGCTCCCCTGTGGCCATCCAGGCAGGAACCTCACACTGAGTGCCCTCCCTCCTCCCCAGGGCGGGAAGCCCGGGAGCCCGGAAGTCCCGAGAGGACGCTGCACCGAGGAGGGCAGCGCGGCAAGGGCCCCAGGAGACTGGCCGGTAAGCGGGGAGCCCTGCCATGTGGAACCCTTAGCCCCAGACCTTCCAAGTCCAGCCTAAGAGACCGTAGGTGCCCTCATCTTGAGGGACCCCAAATCCCTTCAGCATCGAGGGGCCCACATCTCCTAACCTCCAACGTTTAGACCCCCAAACAGCCTGAAAAACCCCTGTTTCCCTCAGCTCGGGGCACCCTTCCAGCAGCTCGACCGGAAAGACCAAATATCCCCAAACTCAGAGACCCCGAATGCCGTCGTCCTGGAAACTAACCCACTGGTGGGGACCCTGAAGCCCGTCGATGAGAGGCCCCAAATCTCAGCTGCGGAGGTCTGACCCTCTCCCCCCGGGACTCTGAGTGTCCTCCGCCCGGAAGACGCAGATCGTGTCCTGAGGGACCCCAAGCCTCTCAGCCTGAGAGACGGTGGTCTACCGGAGACTGCGCCTGCGTCTCGTGCGGGCTTCTCCAGACCCCCGGGGACACCTCCGAGCCCTTCCCGAGGAAAAGCGCGTTTCCTGCGCAGCCACAGGCCCGCCGGCTGATGGGAATCCTCAGACGCCCGGGGTCGCGGCCTGCGGCGCCTGCACTGAGGCGGAGCCTGCACTGAGGCGGCGCCTGGGGGCGGGGGAGCTCCTGGGCGGGGGAGGGGGGGCGCAGTAACACGCACCCCCCCCCCCGCGGGCAGGTCTGCGGGCGCTTTGGCCCCGGCCCATCCAGCCCCTCTGTCCCCCTGTCCCGGCGCCCTGCCAACAGGGAGAAAGGCCAGTACTGAAACGAAGACGAACTTGGACGCACTCACCGGCCCAGGTAGCGCGTGCGCAGGCGCTGGGCCGGCGGAGCCAGGAGACCGGACATGCTGCTGGGCTGGATCCGCCTCAGGTGGCTACATGCGCCTGCAGCTCCCTCCCGCGTGGACACTGATAGCTGGAAATTTGCTCCTTCGCGTCAGAGCGGGGCTGGCACTGATGGTGCGGGGCTCACAGCAGCTCTTTTTACTCTCCCATCCCATCCGAGCCAGTCCCATTGGCTTCCTGGGCTGTTCCTCCTCCACGCTCTCTGCCTTCAGGACAAAGGTTTTGTCTCTTTCCAGGTCTCAGGGCCCGCGATCTCCTTTCCTGTGTCACCGCAGGCAGGCCACCGAGCTCCAGGAGGAGGACCCTGAGGACTCCGATGAAGAACGGGCTCCAAGGCAGCAAGGTGAGCGGCAGGAGGAGCCAGAGCTGCCCTCCCGACTCCGACCTGGTTTAGGTCAGGCTGCATCTCAGGACATAACCAGGGAACAGGTTTGCTGGTCCAGCAAACAAGCAAGACGCAGAACAGTGTATCGTACAGTGACGGGCTGTTCCCGTAAACTTTCACGTGTGCAACATAGTCATCTATATTTATAGATACATTAATAAACAGTAACTGTATAAAACATACAAGTGAATAAGAAATAACTAATTCAGAAGAGTCGTCATTGCAAGAGAAGGAGGCAGGTCTGGCGGGTGAGGAGGGTCCCCACACCTGGCTGCGGGATGGCCTGCATGGAGAAGGATGGGGAACAGTATTAACCGTGGTGATGACAGGAGCTGGGGGGAGGGTTAGGGTCGGGAGGGCTGATCACCGTATGGTTTCCTGATATCGGCCGTGGTGCTGTTCTGTCCGATATCGTGAGTGTTCGCACGGTGGGGTCGGTCCACTTTCATAGGTCTGGGGTCGAAACACAGCTGAAGTCGAGATATGATCTTTAACTTTTCCGTGGTCAACAGAGTATTGATAGTGACCAGAGTGTAATGACTAAGGAAGGGCATGGACGGCCAGTATGTGCGGGGTGGGGGTGGGGGGGAGGATACCAGAGAAAGGAAGAGAGGTGGTCATGGTGCCCTTAGCCCGGACAAGGCCAGTGTGAATGAAGAAAACAGGACGGAGACGGGTTGTGTTGAAGACATGGAGTTTCTGTGCAGTTACTTTTACTACATTTTTGTCTGAAGAGGCCAATTTATTTTTTAATAAATGTAATAGATGCTTTATGAACAAAGGGTGAGGCATAGATGACACTTTGTCTATTTTTTTTATCATTCTAATGAAATTAGTGGATGACCCAATAAAAGCTAGGCCTTAATGATACCTCAGAAAACATTTTCCATCATCCTGGGATTGTTCTTGGACTACTCGCATTCAGACTTCTGTGTCCCTAATAAGAATCGCCAGATTTTGGAAACATTTAACCACCAAAACACTCATTTCTCATCATCTTTCAGTGAAACCTTCTTGGCTGGCCTTCAGAAGGGAACTGGGTAAACACCAGAAGGTGAGTATTTCCCAAATCCTGTTGCCAACAAAATTTTCCTCATGAATAGAAACGCAGGTAAGAGCAGGAATGCAGGAAGTTTTCTAGAAACTGCCACCTTCCTTTCCTGGTCTCTTCAACACACTGTCCACATTATCATTTTTTTTAGAGATTTTATCTATTGATTTTTTAGAGACAGGGGAATAGAGGGAGAAAGTGAGGGAGAGAAACATGTGCGAGACATACATATTTAGGTTGCCTCTCACACACCCCCAAGTGGGGACCTGGTCCACAACCCAGGCATGTGCCCTGACGGGGAATGGAACTGGTGACCTTTCAGTCTGCAGGTCAGCACTCAGTCCACTGAGCCACACCAGCCAGGGTTCATCATCATCTCAATGGTTAACAAGTACAGCAACAATAGGAACTACCATTTGTTTCATTCTCACAATGTTTCAGACTTTAAGAGTTCTATGTGAATAAACTCACTTAAACATTACAACCACCTGGTGAGGAAGGTACTGTAACTGTCACCATATATGATGAGGGAAGTGAGCTTTCAGAGATGTAGAAATGTTTGACTCTGTCTAAGATCACAGTGTCAGTGGTAGTGCAATCTAATCCATACTTGCTTCTGTAAACCACTTACAAACTCATTAAAACACTCATAGTTTTACTCTAGCCAGCGTGACTCGGTTGGGTGTCATCCAGCAAAGTGAAAGATCACCCATTTGATTCCTGGTCAGGCACGTGCCTGGGTTGTGGGCCAGGTTCCCGGTTGGGGTGTTTCTGAGAAGTGACTGATCAATGTTTCTCTCTCACATCGATGTTTCTCTCCCTCTCTTTCTCCCTCTCTTTCCCTCTCTCAAAAAACAAAACAAAACAAAACAAAAATCTTTTTTTAATTAAAAAATAAAACTTTCATAATTTTCTAAAGTTTACATTGCCTTATCCATATGTCATTACATCATTCATCTGACTGATGGTTTCAACCAAAGTTCTTCTCTGCTGTGCTGAAGTGAGAGATGCACTAAGACCCTCTGACTAAGGAAAGCATTCAGTGTGTAGTCAGTTGGTACAGTCGATGGTCCCAGGTGAAGAAGAATGTAAAATCCCCAGGATCAGAGCCTCCCACTCTAATCGAAGAAAGCATCTCCCACACATAAGGAACTTAAGGTTTCATGACTGAGGAACAACAAATAATGAAATGACTTAAGGACTTCATCTAGGTTACACACGATTCAACATAAACTCATTCTTCTGGAACTGATTTCAAATGCCCTTATAAGGTGAAGTAACCACTTCTTTGTCTGAGTTCTAATGAGGCCACTCTCATCCCATTTAGAATCATTTGTTCAGCCTGCCTACCTCTGTGTTGTGAGCTCTTGGAGAGCCTGGTCCATAGCTGAAACTTCTCAGAGGTCACAGGCCTAGATCAGGGCTCCTGAGAGGGCCCCTGAATGTTTGCTGAATGAGTGATTTCACAAATACAAATTAAATTAGAAAGTGATTAATGAACATTGAAGGTAATTCTGTGGAATTGAAATACAGAGAGAGCTAAGGGGTAAGTTGATAGCAGCACACTCATGCAGTGTTACATAATTGACAGAACACTTCGTTGAACATTGTTTAATTGCATGTTCAGTATAACATTAAACACTGGCATGTTACACACCAGGACACTGAAGACAGCTAGCTACTGGTGCATCCTTATTCAAACAATTGGTGGGAACCAGCTAATCTAAGTACAAATATTCTTTCCAAGGTATTGCAGATTTCATCATTTTATTTATTGTCTGGATATGTTTCTGCCAACTATTTCTTTATTCTCTTCCCAATATCCTTCACTCTCAATATTATAGAGACAGTTGAAAGAAAAGAGCCATAAAGCATGCGTTCTAATCTTGGATTCATTACCCACATTGGCCCTATCCCCTCTAATAGTCATACTCCCTAAATATTTCCAAGGGCTGAAGTATTAAAGGCATACATATAAAATATATAATAAGCCTTAAAAAATTAAGTACATGTCATATTTTAATATGTGACTCTTACAATTGAAGGCAACATCCAAGGTGCCATTAAGCAATGAATATAGTTTGAAGGAATTGTCAGGAACAGCAAATTTTTTTTAAAGATTTTATTTATTTATTTTTAGAGAGGGAAGAGAGGGAGAAAGAGGGAGAGAAACATCAATGTGTGGTTGCTGAGGGTCGTGGCCTGCAACCCAGGCATGTGCCCTGACTGGGAATCGAACCTGCGATGATTTGGTTCGCAGCCCGAGCTCAATCCACTGAGCTCGCCAGCCAGGGCAGGAACAGCAAATTTGTTGACTGCAAGTGACTCAGAGCATGCCCAGAAACAAGTGTCCCCTCCTGGAGAAGCACGTGCCTTTGAAAAGCACACTAGACAAAAATTGGGTAAGAGAAAATAATTTGGGAACTTTAGTTCCTCTAAGTCCTATAGAAGGGCTGATAAGTATGACCTAGTTATATTGGGCAGACTTTGAATGGGCCTGGATTTAAGCTGGGCTAAGCTGAGACTGAAGTTACCACTGGACCTTTGGGCAAATCCTATAAATTCTCTGAGCTCCTGAATGCTAATGTGTAAAGTGAAGATAAGGAAACATTGCTCATACATTGTTTGAAAACATTAGATTGAATTTAAAACAGGTGACACATACAAGTTGTCCAATAAATCCACTGTGATAATAGCAACCACACTTTATTGGTGTTGTGTGCCCAGGCCTTTACTCAATGCCTAAAACATAATGTGCCCTCCATATATATTTTATGAATGATGAAAAATTGGCAAGTTAAACCTGGTAATGGGAAAATCTAGAAACTAAAATTGAATCAGCCATCTGTAGTTAGAGTCTTAGTCTTTTGAACCAATAGTTAATGGAATAAAATACCAGGGTATGCAAAAGGACAGGTAATCTGGTGGGAGGAGATTGTGTTGTTTGACAAAATGGGAACTAACACTCTACACCCCACCAACCTTGTACACCTGTCCTTCTCCAACTCAGAACTCAGGAGAAAGGAGATGGACATGAAGATGTACAGCCCACAAGAAAGAAAGGACCGTGTGTACCAAGAGATCACTGAGCCCCAGGATGATGACTACCTTTGTAAGTAGCCTTCACTAAGAAGCAAGTTATGGTACAATAATTTCATCTAGTCCTTTGGTCCCCGAATAATTGCCTTCCTCTAGGGACCTGGAGTACAGGATTGAGTCTCGATGATGTCAGTGCTGGACTCCCTCTGAAGCTGTTTGTGTCCAGGAACATGCGCTAAACCTTCCCTAACCCCTGTTGCTCTCGTCTCCAGATTGTGAGAAGTGTCAGAACTTCTTCATCGACAGCTGTGCTGTGCATGGGCCCCCGACATTTGTAAAGGACAGGGCAGTGGACAAGGGACATCCCCACCGCTCAGCCCTCACCCTGCCCCCTGGGTTGAAAATCGGGCCATCCAGCATCCCTGAGGCTGGGCTTGGAGTGTGGAATGAGGCAGCTGACTTGCCAGTGGGTCTGCACTTTGGCCCTTATGAAGGACACATCACAGAAGATGAAGAGGCAGCCAAGAGCAGATACTCCTGGCTGGTGAGAACTGTCTACCTCCCTCACTGTCCTCTGGCTTTCCATACTCCTTCTGAGGCTTGGAGGGACCTTACCTCCTACATGCTAGACATGGAGGGTACAATATGGTGAGCTCTGTGTTCTGACTGGACTTACATGAACACAGAGCTCCTGTTTAAGGAGCAGAAGGTAAGCGGGAGCGAAGTGGTACAGACACAAAAGAATGTCTCCTCCCTTGTGGGGCTCCTGCTCTGACCGGACAGGTAGACTCAGATGTGTAGATGAGTAAGACAAATATCATGTGGTCACAGTTGGCAGTTGAATCCCCATGCAGGCTGGAAGAACTTTGATGACAGTAGAGGAAAATAATTCTTCTGACTATTACCTCCCCACAAAAAAAATAAAAGGTCTTTAACTTCTTTTCTATAACACAGATCACCAAAGGGAGAAACTGCTATGAGTATGTGGATGCAAAGGACAAATCCTGGGCCAACTGGATGAGGTGAGGTCACCAGGTCTCTGGGTGCCAGAAGGGACTCTCATCCCCCACAGCCCATGTATCTTTCCCTCTCATCATGCCTCGCTCAGTGGTCTCCCTTAATCCTTTTTTCCTCTTTTTCTCCATACAGTCTTCTTTCATATCAGGGGACATTTAGGGAAAAAGTATAGCATGTGTCCTCAAAATATAAAGCTCTCTGCTAGACACAATGTGGACACTGAACAGGACCTTGAAGAGCCTAGATTTATCAGGGACACTGGATTACACTTTAATTTATCAAATCAACATTAATTAAGCACTTACTATATTCCAGCTTAGATGCAGGAATACAGCTAAGCTGGAGTACTCAAACAGATCACACAACTCATGTCCTTATGGAGGACTTCTCAAAGACAGACATAAAACAATTGCTTTTAGAAGCATTTAACTATAATTTCCAAGAGGTGCAGTGTCAAGATACCACAAACCAAGGGTGACCTGAACCTGTGAGGACAGCAAACCATCCAGCCTCACTTCTAATTAGAGCTGGGCTCTGAGGCCTGCAGAAGAATGGTCATGGGCCCCTTTCCTGAGAGGAGCTCTCTTTTATCAGGGTTAACAGAATGTGAATCAACTACTATTGTTCTGTTTTATTTTACTAAGACAAAAAGACCTCCAGTTTTCTATGGTAACCTTGGGCAGGCGAGTGAATTGTACCCTAAATAAAGTGTAGGGGGGTTGGAGAAAGGCCTCTCAAGAGAAAACAGACATGGGCTGAGTACTGGAAAATTAATAAGCTAATTTAGAAGCAGAGGAGAGAAAAAAAGCTTGGAGAAGCCAGAGATCACTGGATATTATGGCCAATCAGGGTGGGGGTTAAGTCTAGAACTGGGTTTTAGGAAATAGTATTAGGCAGGATGAACACTGCAAGCAGGACTTGGAGGTAGGAATTCACATGACATGCTGACAGACACTCAGACACTGAACAGAGATTCCCTGGGAGCATTAGGGGCAGTGGGCAACACCAGAGCCTGAGGGCCTTAAGACTCAGTGAGGAGCTGGACATGGATGTAACAGGTAGTCGGAACTCATCACTGTCGTTTTCTTTCCCTTCCTCTGCCTCAATCCCAGGTTTGTGAACTGTGCCCGGGATGACGAAGAGCAGAACCTGGTGGCCTTTCAATACCACAGGCAGATTTTCTACCGAACCTGCCAGGTCATCAGGCCAGGCTGTGAGCTGCTGGTCTGGTGCGGGGACGAGTATGGCCAGGAGCTGGGCAGCAAGTGGGGCAGCAAGTGGAAGAGAGAGCTCGCAGCCGGGAGAGGTGGGCACAACTGTTCTTCAAAACAGAAAGAAATGAGAGAATTCTCCATAGAAATATCCATGATCCAACACTTAAGTAGACTAAAATCCACTCTAAAGTCTGTAAAGTTTCAAATCAGATGCTTCAGAAATTCACAATTCATTCATATGCCTTTGGCTCTTAGGCAAAATTTTTATATTTGTTTATTTTGAAAAGACTTCATATACAAAATATACAACCACATATAGTGTTGAAAAGCTAAGAGGCAAAAAAGAAAAGTTTTCAAGCACTAACCAGCTCTCTCACCAAGGCAGTTTTCCTGACCCTTTTATAGCTGTTTCTTCTTATTTTTCCTCCATACTTCTAAATAAAACATTTTTGTTTACAGGCATTCATTATTTTTTAAAGATTTGCCCTGGCTGGTGTGACTCAGAGGATTGAGCGCCAGCCTGTGAACCAAAGGGCTGCCAGTTTGATTCCCAGTTGGGACACATGCCTGGGTTTTGGGCCAGGTCCCCAGTATGGAGCACGTGAGAGGCAGCCACACATTGATATTTCTCTCCCTCTCCCGCCCGCCCTCCCCCCTTTCTGAAAATAAAATACATAAATATTTTTAACCAGTATTTTATTTATTTTTACACAGAGTGGAAAGGATGTAGAAAGAAAAACCAATGTGCAAAGGAAACATTAATCGGTTGTCTATGGCACACCCCTAACTGGCCCACAACCCTGGCGTGTTCCCTGACTGGGAATCAAACTTGTAACCTTTCAGTTTGTGACACAACACCCAACCTACCGAGCTGCACCATTCAGGCAGGACACATTCATTCATTATTTCAGTGAATTATCATGTGAGATCCTACTCTGTGGTGCACACGGTCCTGGGACCTGGAAATACAGATAAACATGAGGATGAGAAGCACTGCTCTTGAGGAGTGGACCAATAAAGGAGGGGAACGCAGGCACACGTGCTTGCCTGTACATAACACCACAGGGCGGTTAGTGCTTTGGAGAAAACTAATCCGGGACAAGTGCCTAGGGGTCGGTGTGAGGGGAGGTGCGGTGTGGCATGTGGTCTGGGAAGGGCTCTCTCAGGAGATAATATTTACAAAAAGATCTACAAGCAAAGGATCCCAGACAGAGGGAGCAGCTAGTGCAGGGAAGAAAAGAGGTGGGGCACTGAATTGGCTGAGGGCCACTCAGATCTCGTCTCAGCCTAGAGGGTAAGAACGGAGATCAGATAGATGCTTATCAGCCTGTAAATGCAGTGCCAATGACCCGAATCGAGACACTGGGGACTTTCATGAGTGGAAGTGTGTTCTCTGTTCTGATTATGCTTTGTTAATTTTTAGAAAATAAACTCCAGTGGGGAATCTCCTCAGAAATTACTTCATCTCCAAATGAGAGAGCATGGTGGATTGGCCAGAGAAGAGCAGGAGTCAGGAGTGTAAGACGTGTGGTTGGGGAAATATTTTGAAACAGGACTTCTTAGTGTATTTGAAATGGATAAACACTGAATGAAATGAAGCATAAATATTTGGTGTGAGGCTTGAAGAATGACTTTTTAAGGTTTTATTTATTTTTGGAGAAGAAAAAGAAGAAAGACAGGGAAACATCAATGCATGGTTGCCTCTCACATGCCCCCTACTGGGGACCTGACTCACAACCCAGGCAGGTGACCCGACTGGGAATCTAACCTGTGAGTTCTTGCTTCACAGGTAGGCAAGGCACTCAATCCACTGAGCCACACAAGCAAGGGCAGGAAAGACATTATTTTATAGTTTTGAAAAATTGAAAGAAAAGCAATTCCTAGTTTTCCTCTTTAACATGACTTAGAGGATACCTGTAGCTGGGAAAGGTCACTGAGTTCAGGGAGTGAAATTGCCTCTCCTGCTACTCAAAAGTCCCTACTCTGAGCAATATTAGTGCAAACACCCTTGATGTGGGCTTTCTGGAGTTCTGAAGAAGATGCACTGCGTAAAAATAAAAAGGAAAATAGATGGCGAGTGGACACTTTGTGGGAAACGGAGCTTGCATTGTCACCACAGTAGGAAGGATTCATGGGGCAGGTCTTACCAGGAGACAAGTCGTGTGGCCCAGGCATTCTCATCAACATCTGCCCTGACCAAACCTTTCTCTTTCAGCGGAACCCAAGCCAGAGGTGCACCCATGTCCCTCCTGCTCTCTGGCCTTCTCCAGTCAGAAGTTCCTCAGCCAACACATGAAATTCAGTCATCCCTCCCAGATTCTCCCGGGAACATCTACAAGAAAACACCTCCAAGCCAAGGAACCCTGTCCAGAGGATCAGAATCAGCAGCAGCAACATACTAATACACACAGCTGGAACGATAAAGCTGAAGGTCAAGAGGTCAAAGAAAGGTCCACACCTTTGCTTAAAAGGATCAGTCAGAGGAGAATCTCAAGACCCTTTTTCCAAACTTCCAAAGAACAAATGAGCTCTAGTGAGCATGAGAGAATGATGGAGGAAGAGCTCCACAGAGGCCAGAAAGACAGTCCAGAGAACACAGGCAAGTTATCTGTGAAAGCAGGAATGTCAAAATTTGTAACAATCCAGCACAGAGGGTGTTGGCAAGGCTTCAGTGATGGGTCACATCTCACCACACACCAGAGAACACACTCTGGTGAGAAGCCCTATGTTTGCGGGGAGTGCGGGCGAGGCTTTACACAGA
>PVIA01016354.1:0-19264 GCA_004024845.1 Tonatia bakeri | reverse complement strand
AAGACACCCCCCTCCCTGGGGCTCCCGAAATCCAGTTCCCTTCCCCCACCTCAGCTCATGCCCCAGCCCCCGAACTCCGGGGCTGCTAGCCCCCGGTGCCCCCGTCCCTCCTGAGCACCGGGGTGTGCTCCCCAAGCCCCCCCTCCATTGGGGACCCCCTTTTAGGGCCCCCTTCCCCTCCCTCCCACGCTCCCCTACCCTTCCCTTCTCCAAACCCCTCTTTCCCCTCTCACCCCTCCCCCCATCCTGGCCACCCCTGCAAAAGTGGGGTGCGGAGGGGGGAGGGGTGAGAACCCACGGAGGGGAGGAACGAAACTCCGATGAAGTCAGAGCCCCTTACCCGCCGCCGAGGCCAGGCCCCCCAACATGGACTGTCTCTGTATAGTGACAACCAAGGTAAGCATGATTGGGGGCTCTAAACTGGAGGGAGGGTATGAGTTTATGGGGAGAGGTTAGGCAGGCCTAATCTGGGGCTGGGGGCCCTGGGGAGCACCAGAAGATGTATTTGGGGTCCTAATTTAGTTTGGGGGTTCACATTTGAGAAAACGCTGGGTTTGGCCACAGGTGCCCCCTGGAGTCATCCCTTTGTACCTGTAGAGAAATGGAAATTTGGGGGTACTCTGTGGTTTGGGGGTCTGCTGGGTTTTGGGGTTTACCAAACATGTTTGCGAGAGACTTATTTAAGGAGAAGCCTGGCTCACATGGGAGTCCTGCTCGTGTATGTTAAAAGGTGGACTATGTGTGGGGGGTTCTCTTTCCTCCTGGGGGGCATGCTGGCCTCCAGGTGCCATGTCCATTTTAAGGAGGCTTCTCACACAGGGGTAGAAGGTTATTGGTTGTGAGTGCCTGACAGGTCTCGGGGTGTCAGCCGGTGGGAAGGGGTGGGCCTTCAGGCTATAGAACCAGCGTCTCCTGGTAGATACATTTGGGGATGCTTGCTCAATTAGCGAGAACTGTTAATTTAGGGTTTGATCATATGGGATGGGGAGAGTTAGGAGTTGTCAGAGGGCTGGGGCCTTCTGTAGGATTACCTGAGGGAATGGACCAGGTAAGGTTAGGATCGGGGTACTCCCATGGGAGGTAGAAGGATGCAGCAGCTGAGGTTGCCAGTTCCTGAGGAGGAGGATGAGAGATTTTGGGAGAGAGGGGATTTGAGGAGGGGACCAGGTGGGTGGTGCAAAATTTTGGGGAGGCAGGTGCCCAATATTCCCCTCTCTTCCCACACTGTATTTACCCTTGGTTTAGAAAGAGGGAGAAGAGTAGATGGAGGGGAACGTTCCTGTTACCCCTGACACTTGGGATGAAGGTGGAGGAGAACACCTGCATTTAAGGTGACTGGGGTGAAAGGGAGTAGGAGGAAGGCAGTGAAGATCTGTACCAGGGTGTCCCTGTGGTTGGAGTTTGGAAAGGCTGGAAAGGGCAGGAGATCAAGGATGGGGAGCACAAGTAAGCTCCTGGTGGATGCAGAATACCTAGGTCTTGGCTGTGAGACTCTGGGACTGGGAAGCTGGGTGCCTGGTGTGTGGAGGGGGGCCTTGCCTGGTGGCAGGCAGCTGGGGGATGGGGGGGGTGGGACAGGAAGTGGGGGCCGGGGAGGCGGGGTCCGGGTGAGTCACAAGCTGGGGAGGGGGTTATATTTAGTGGGAACTGCAGCTTTTCACGGGAGGGAGCTGAGGACACACATGTTCCCTGTAATAAACTCACACATGTGTACACATGCATCGTGGGTGTGTGAGCATGGATGGAAGGAATTGAGGTCTGAGGACCTTTAGGTCTGGAGCCCCCACCCCCTCTCCAGGGCTACTTGCTTGTCCCTTTTTCTGTGGGATTTCTCTCACGCTGCTTCTTGGCAGTGGTCCCCCCGCAAATCCCCTGCAGTTTCAGTAGATTTTGGGGGCTTCAGTTTCTCTGGCCTGCTCTCCTTTACTGTCCTCTGGTCCTCAGCTCCTCCTGTGTCCTGCCCTTAGCCTGCTTCTTAGACTTAGGCTCTCTGGCTGTGGTCCTGTGTTCAGGTGTACACAAAAAGCCAATTGGAATGTGTGGGTTCTGTTTCCAACACGTGAGCACATATGTGAGCCAGGGTGAGGGGCTTGCTTGCACTGGGACCTCTTCTGGGAGGGGGTGATTTATCCATCTCCCTTCTAGACTCTTACTTCTTCCATGGAACGCAGGGTTGAATATCCCTGAAGAAAGGAGTCTTGCACAGAGAGGATCATGCATTTGGGGTTTTACAGAGGCGTGGAGACTCAGGCTTGCCACATTCCTTGGCCGGAAAACTTGTCAGTTGCGGGGTGGCAGGGACTCCAACTCCCATAAGGCCTTGAAGCAGAAGATCACTCAGTGTTAGAAGATTGCTGCCAGTGGGGCTGTTGGGAGTTGTGGTTCATCTCTATCCAGGGCAGCGGAGGGTAGCCCTGGAGGAGCCAGCAGGGGGCACATGGCTTTTGTCCCCACCCCTCTACCTTCCAAATACTGGGTGGGGTAGGGGGTGCTCAGGTCGTTGAGTTTCCCAGCCCCGTCTGAGAGTTCTCCATCTTTATTTGCCTATATTTAGACTCCTGCTGCAGTAATTTAAGGAACACTTATTGAATGCCTACCATGTGCCAGGCCCTCTGCTTATATAGCTATCACTTACTCTTACTTTGTGCCTCTCTCTGCAGGAGTCTCTCGATCTCTGAGCATCTCTTTCTCCCACTCCGCCCCCGTCCCTCCCCCTTCTCCCCGCACTGCTGCCGCCGTTGCCATGGTAACCGGCGACGACTGAAGTTGCGTGGCGGACTTGAGGACCGGGCGAGGGTGGCAGAGGGCGGAGCTGAACAAATGCGGGAGGGGGAGGGTGGGGAAAGACCAGGGGTATTTGACCACCGGAGGCGAAGCGGTTAACCCCTCCGGGTGGTCCTTATTGGGCCAAGCTAAGATGACGGGGGCGGGGCAGTGTGGTCAACAGCCTCATTCATTGGCCGACAGGGGCGTGGCGAAGGGACAGTATGGGCGAGGCTGGGGGAGCAAATAGGCGGGGAGTGGACGGAGGCGTGGTCTTCTGGAGGCAGGTGGGCGAGGTCTGGCTTACTCTAAGTTGGCGGGCAA
The DNA here is from genome assembly GCA_004024845.1 of Tonatia bakeri. Taxonomy (NCBI): domain Eukaryota; kingdom Metazoa; phylum Chordata; class Mammalia; order Chiroptera; family Phyllostomidae; genus Tonatia; species Tonatia bakeri. The sequence goes on along the minus strand of PVIA01016354.1, from coordinate 16,177 downwards.
CTGCCCTCGAAAAGGGGCGGGGTCTTAGGACCGAGTAACCTGACTGAAGTGAGGGCGGAGCTGACCTGGCAGGGGAGTGGCGTGACAGGGTTTGAGGGGCTCGTCTAAGTAACTGAGGGGCACGGGGGTCTTTGGAAAGGAGAATCCGGGGGTTGGGCGATCTGACGTCTCAATTTTCCCAAGATGGAGGCCTGTTCAGATTTCATCAGAGCACAACCTCCTACCTCAGCTCTATGTTCCAAGGAGACGGTTGCTAGGCGACAGCAAAGTCCTTGATAGCTGCGTTGCTAGGCAACCGGGAAACGGAAAATGGAGGGAAAAAGGAAATGGGGGCTGGGAGAAGGGTCTTAATGGGTCATAGCGCCTACTGGTGGAGAGCTGTGACTTTTCTAGAAGAAATTTCGAGTTCAGCCCCTTCCTCACTGGTTTCCTTTGAGGATCCAAGCATTCTATCCAGATATGAAACTAGGGCATTGGGGGTCATCTTGGGGGCGCATCCAACAGACTATGGTTAAGAGGAAAGAGGAGACATAGGCGGGATTCTAGGGAAGTCTGTCCTTTGTGACATGTGTGAGCATTTTAGAGAAGCCAGAGAACAAGATTTGAAGAGACTGGGTTTTAAGAGTTGGAAAGGTGGTCATTCAGTGGGAGAATATTTGGAACAAATGCTTTCAGGTCCAGTTGTTTGGGAGAAAATGGAAGCCTCTGAAGAGACTTGAGGCAGTTGGTTTTAGGTGTTCTGTAAGATCTGTGTGTCACTGCAAATTGCAGGCTGTATTTTACTTTGGTGGATATTTTTTGAGGCTGGGGTGTGGGACAGATTGATATATTTGGGAGCAATCTTCCAACACAGAATTCGGAATCCTGAAGGAAATGTTGAGATGTAGGGAGGGCAGTCAGAAAAGGGAATGATGTATGAAACCGAGGGGTAAAGAAAAGGAATAGGGAAATTGTCTCTTAATGTAAGGGTTTGGGAATAAATAGAAGAGGTTCCAATTTAATTTGGAGAGTGGTGGTATTGTGGACTGGCATATTAGAAAGTCATGAGTATTTCATTAGATTAGGGGATTTGGACAGGGGACCCAAATGAATTTGAGAACTGCTTCTTTGGATGTTTACATTAGAGCAAGGGTAGTATTTGCACTAATTTAAAGGTCTCTGTTAGTGGATGGAGGGATAGGTATGATTTTAAAATGGATGGTTTAAGGGGAAGATTAATTTGAGGCACAAGGCAAACTTTGAGGCAAACTCTTGAAACGCCTTGTGTGGCTATCAGGTGGGGCTGGACTGCTGGTTAGAATAGGAGGTGTCTTTGCATCTGATAGGATGCTGTCCATATTAAGTGTCTTTGGGGATGTGGGGGGAGGGGCTCGTGGGAGAAAATTTAGATTCCTTGGGGGTCTTGAAGTGAAAGAAGTGCTCCTTCCTTCCTTCCCTGTACCTTGGGAGTCTAGTAGTGATGAGCGGTCTGGTGAGGTTTTGGAATAGTTTGGGGCCTGGTGATTTTAGGGTGGAAGATTAGATAGAAAAAGGGGCCCCTGAGAACCACAGCGATAAATTGGCAAATTTTAAGAGTGTCTTTGTTTGTAGAGGGGTCGGAATAGGAGTAGACTGTGGAAGTGAAGTCTACAAGAAACAGCTGGAACCAGGAAAGTTGATGGCCAAGAGGGTCTCCCCTCACCCTCTCTCTCCCATCGTGACGCTCTCCCGCACTGCGCAGGCGCTGTGCCCCCCCCTCCGGCCGCAGCCTCCAGTTGCCGCGGCCGCCGCAGCCCCCGCCCCTCTGCCCCTCCCCCTCCCCAACCCCGGGACCCTTGCTCTCCCACCCACCCCACCCCTGAGTTCCCCTCCCCTTCTCCATGTCGGCTCGGAACAGATTCGCCTCCATGTGTCTCTGCGTGGTACGTGCCGCGGTACGGGCTTCGGCCCGGTCCCCTCTTTCCGGACCCTCCAAATCTCAGGGTGCAAGCTTCAAGCGCTGTCGCTGTTCCTTCTGCTTGGCTCAGGGTCTCTGGGTTGCAGTGTGTCGCGGACAGGCGCAGTGGGTCGCCCCTCTTACCATCATCCACTTTCACACCCCTCTCTTTTGGGGGTGCAAGCCTTGGTTCCAGGTTATTTTATGCAGCTGGGACTACAGTGAGGAGGGGGCCAAGGGGAGAGGAACAACAGTGACCCCCAAGCCTTTTACTTGTCTTGTGCCCTAATATTTTGGGGGTTCAGACTTGGTCCCAATAGCAGTTGAGCTGTCGCGGTCTGGCCCTGAGTCCCGGTAGTGTAAAAGAGGGGATCCTTTTTTTGTGCTTGTTCTGCTTTAGTTGTCCTGTAATCTAGGACTGAGAGGTGCTAGCCACAGCCCCCACCTCCCAGTTTGCAGTTTCAGAATTACTCTCCCCTACCCCCAGATTTCCATCCCCCACCCCTTGCTACAAGCACTTTGAAAATTTCTAAGGGCTGAACCTAGGCCCTAACCTCCTTCAGCCACATTCTGGGTACTTTGTACCCTTTCCTTGTTCCTATTTTGGTCCCATTGTCTCCCAGTCTCAAGGAGACTTTTTCTCAGTCCTAGACCCCCTCTCCCCTCATGGGGGCGGGGCAGAGAGATGTGCCTGTAGCCTCACTGTGATAAAAATTTACCTTCATTTCCTCTCTAGAATAAAGGATGAAATATGCCCCCTTCCATGCTTCCATTTTCTTTAAGTGCACCTGGCATTTCATCATCAGATTCAGGAATTTTTCTGTAAGATGGGGTGAAGATGGAGGGGCATTGGGCTCAAACACCCTCCCAGACTCCTAAACTTGAAGTTGCAACCCTTGGCCCTTGCCTCATTTATCAGAGGATTGGGGGCCTTGTGAAGAGAGAAGAGAGCTGCCTGAACCCCCCAGTTTCTGGGGCACTGTCCCTCAGCTCTTGTACTGTTCAGTCTGATGATCACCTTTTCAGGATGTGGAATGAACAGCCTTTTTCAGTTCATTGAATTCTGTTATCCAAGATGGCCCAGTCTTTGAGGATGGCTATTTAGCTTATACTCCCCTGTCCTTTTCCTTCTTCTCTGTTTTTTGTGCCCATGGAATTGAAACCGGATCTCAGGATGCTACTGTCTTCATGTCTGTGAGCTAGAAAATGGAGTGTATCTTCACGAGCCCTATTTTCCTTCTTTAAGACTCTTCAAATGTATCATGATACATCTTGAAGCTATTTGTCTCTGTTTCCTGGGTTTGAGCATCGTCCTCATGTCAGCACCTTGTCCCTCCTCCCATTCTCTTTCTGCGCCCTGAGCTAAAAGCCAGTTGATGAACCTCAGCTGCGGTTCATCATCCTGAGAAATTTCAGAATCATACTCTAGTATCAGGCACTGACTTTGATAAGCTTCCTCCAGTTGGATCTTGCAACTGTTGCCCTCCAAATGTTGGGGTACTCTCAGCTTCTCAGATACTTTTTTGCAAGGGAAATTCTTTTTTTTCACCCACGTGTACTGGGGAGTATATTCTGTCATCCTCACTCCCTGAAAGTGCCCCGCATATGGCACCCTTCTCCTCAGTGCCTGAGCCTGGAGTTAGGGAGGGCTCGCTTCTCTGGGGAGCAGCTCCTGAGGAGGGGAGCAGCATGGGGTCTGAGGCAGATGTGGGAGGACCCTGGCACAGTTGCTGCCCTTCACTGCTGTCTCCAGCTGCCCTTTTCCTTGCTGTCTGACCCCAGTTAATCTCATTTACTGGTGTCCCTGCTAAGCTAGCACAGGAGGCCCTTGAGATGACCCATGGTTAGCTGGGAAGAGAGTCGGGTAATGTTGGGGCTTTCACCCCAAAAGCCCAGAGGGAGGCCAGGAGTTCAGCCTGAGGCTCAGCATGCTACTCTCTTCAGGGAATCTGGAACCTGGAACCTACACCCATTCCACCCCCTTCCTGAACCCTATTGCCTCTGTCCCCCCCCCTTTCTCTCCCATCCCCTTCTAGTATATCCGATTATCTGGCTGGGCTACGGGCATTTTTTAGGGTGGGGCTGGGCTCTCGGGGGAGCCTACTGCTGACTACTTGGGAACCAGCAGTACCTTTGGAGAAAGAACTGGCCAGGTTTAGCTCCATTCTGCCTGGGGGGCTGCTGCCAAGTACGTGCTAGTTGAAGGGCCTGAATATGGTCCCTGCCTCCCGCGTGGGAGGTGCTGGAGAGCCAGTTTCATGCTGTAGAAGCTGCAGTGGGGAGACTGAGGCAATGAGGGTGGGATGGCCATAGGATGAAGTAGAGAGCAGGAGCAGCAACTGGAGTAGGGAGGAAGGAGGTTACAACATGGGGAGAAGGATTAAGGTAATTAGGGGAGTGGCATGAAGATGATGAGAGAAGCGAAGACTTCGGGGATGATGAAGAGAATATGGGTACCACTGTCAGAAGGGCTGGAGCTCTGGAAGGATGGAGGGACTTAACAATGAAGGCCGGGAAAGGGGTGAAGAATCAGAGGCCAGAGGAGGGAGTGTGCTGGGTAGAAGAAGGCTGAGGGTTCTAGGTTGGAAGGAGGAGGAGTTGGGGGATGGAGCTGGGATTTGGGAAGAGACCAGAGGTGCCAAGGCCTGGCAGGAGAAGGGGCTGTGGGAAGGGTGGAGAGAGGGGAACCAATGGGCTGGAGGAGAGGGAGGGGGAGGAGCTGGTCAGGCCCCGGGGCCTTCCCGCACCGCACTGGCTGGGGGAAGAGGAGGCTGCGGGGGTTGGCAGCCTGCAGCCCTGAGGCTCTGGGTCGGCCCCAGTGACACTTCCATCCCTGTCCCCAGAAATACCGCTACCAAGATGAAGACACGCCCCCTCTGGAGCACAGCCCGGCCCACCTCCCCAACCAGGTAAACGCCCCCGAGCTGGTGCACGTGGCGGAGAGGAACTTGTCCCACCTCGAGGCTGTCCACGGGGTCGTGGGTCACACCCACCTCTCCCCCCTCAAGGTAGGAGACTCAGGCAGCTCCCCTCCCCAGTGCCGCCCCCCTTGGAGCCTCGGAGCTACAGCCACCCCCAAGGGCCGGTAGGGCTAGAGCCCAGCTGAAGGTGGAGGAAAGCTGGGGCTGGGGGGCCTGGGGCTTAGGGTCCTCAGGCCTGGGGGAAAGGGTGTTTGGGGGAGGTGCTGGAAACACCTTGTTCCTACAGAGGAGAAACAGAGGCCAGGCTGTGGGAGTGGGTGTAGAGCTTAAAGCCAGGATGTGTGCGCATGTGTGTGCATGCCTGCGTGTCTGCTTGCTTACGTGTTGAGATGTGTGGAGGATGCTCACCAAGCCCAGGCCTTCTTCATTCCTTTACATTCCCCACCTCTGTTTACGTCCTCTGTGTCCAGAGCTCTGTTCAGAGCTCCCGCTGCCCTCATTTGCTCTGTCCCTTCCCTGCCTCCTCCCCCCACTTCTCGCTCTTGGGCCTGGCTCTCCCTGTCTGCCTAATCTCCATCCCTTTCCATCTGTCAGGCCTGAGACTTCTACTTCTGGGGCCCTTCTGCCTCTGTCCCCTGACCCAGCCTTCGCTCTGCTTCTGTGCTTCCTCCCCTCTTTGCTGCCCTTCCCTCCCTGCTGGCTGGCTGGCTGGTTCTTGATATGCTGTCTCTCCCTCCCTCCCACGCACTCTCCTCCCTCTCCCTGATTCCCCAGCTCAGGCCCTCTGTGGCCTGCTCAGTCCTCTTCATCGGTCAGCCAGCACCCCCACGCCCTCCCACTTACCCCCTTCACTGTTCATCATTTCTCTCCTGCCCTTTCCTGCTTCCCTCTCTTATCCTTGTGGGCTCTTGCCTCTGCCCAGATATTTTTCCTGTACCCTGTCTATCCTCCATTATTATCTATGACTACCTGTTTCCCCTTCTCCTGTGTCCTCACATCTGATTATCCTCCTTCAGTCTTGGGAAGGCCTTGTTTCTGAGACCTTCCATTCTGCAGGCCACTTTCCATCTTCTCTCGCAGTCTCCTCTCCCAGGGGCACAGGATGGGGAGGGATGGAGAGTTCCAGGCAAGCTCTGAGATTGAGGGGAACATTGTAGGGTCAGGGCTGGGGTTTAGGATCTTGTGGGGTGCCTTGGGACGGGGGAGGCTGCTGACAGTACCAAGAGGTGGGGAAGGGGTTTCAGAGCCTAGGGATAAAGAGGCAGAGAGCGGCAGCAGCAGGGTCTGGTAGAAGGAGGAGGCTGGCAGGAGAGGAGTTGGAGAGAGAGTGTTCTCTGGCTTGTAGCAAAATGGACAGACAACAGAAGGGTAAGAGGTCCCAGGGCAGGGGACAGACTGGGATGGGAATGAAATCAGGGCAGCAGGTTGAGCTGATTGAAAGAAAGGAAAGTAAGGCCCTGGATATGGGGAGATGGTGCAGAGTATTCCTGAGAAACTCTGGGGGCTGTAAGGAGTGAAGGAAAGAAGACTAGAGATGCTATTTTTTTTTTTTTTTGAGATGGGGCCATTAAGTCCCTGGAGAGGGAAGGTGAGAGAAGGGAGGTTTGAGAGGTGGCAGTAGATGCAGTGCTGGGGAGTGCTGCAGTCAGAGCTCAGGAGGCAGAGGGCAGTGGGAGGAGCGAGTGCTGGAGGCCTAAGTGTGTGTGGGAGGTCTCAGGACAGGGCCTGAGCCGGCAGCTAGGAGAAGCCACATCTTCAGAGGCCATGGGGAGTGGGTTGAGAATGAAGTGTTGTGATGTAGGGATGGAATCTTGAGGGTTTGAGGAAGAGGTGAGGGAACCAGAAAGTAGGGTGGAGGGAAAGGGCAGGAGACTGATAAGGGATGGGGGTGGAGGGTGGGAGAGAGATGGGGAAGCAGATGGAGGCTGGAGGCTGGGGTTGGAAGACGGAGATTGAAGGATGGGACAGGGATGTAGGTGGAGGATGTGGGGTAGGGTAGAAAGGTGTGGATGAAGGGGTCTGAGGAAAGGGGTTCTAGGGTGGGCATAGGAATTCAGGATAGGCCACGGGATGGAGGATGGACAAGTGGATGAGATTTTGGTGTCTGGCTATTGGATGACAGCATTTACTGAGATGTGGAGGGTCAGCAGATGGTGTCAATAGATTTGTGATTATGAAATCTATTGCAGAGCTTGAAAATGGTGATGTGTATGTAGTATTGAAAGACAGCGGCAGGAGAGAGGAGACCCCTTTGGAGGGGGAGAAAGTGGAGCCTGGGGAATGCCTCGTGTTTGGTAAACTCCGAATAAATATTTGTTTAAGGAGGCCGCGATACATTGGGGACCCCAGAAAGAGGCTCTGGGCAGCCTCCTCCATTGCCATGGAGACGTGGCTTCTGTTGCCCTGGCAACTGGGGAAGCCCCTAGGACCGGCCTAAAGCTGGCCCCGCCCCAGAGTCTAGAGACCCTGCTATTTCGAGGCTACTGACGTCAGGGGCCTTGGCACGCCCCACTTTAACTCTTTCTTTAATGAAGTGTGTTGGGGGCAGGAATAGATGGGAGGGTAGGACCCGGATGTCTTTCTCTTCTTCCCCTCCTGACATGCTTTGCACTGCATAGGGTGAGAGGTACTGGGGAGGGAAGGTTATTCAGAATGCGCTGTTCCCACAGACCACTCCAGCCTGGATGTCTTTCCGCCCAGCTTATTGGGGGCGGGGCCCAGGGCAGGAGAGGCCTGGCTAGCTGATCTCTTCAGCGTTGGGGAGTCTGCTTGCCTCTAGGCCACGTCCCACCTCTCCCGTTGTCTTGACGACAGGGCCTCCTGGAGGTGGGTCTTCCCTGGCCTTTGCTGGGCTTAGATACTCCTGCTAGGCAACAAGGTCTCTAGAGGAAGGGGTGGGTTAGATAGCGAGTGGGTGAGAGAGAGGCTTGCATCTGGGGGAACCCCCTGGTTATCGTGCACAAGGATTTGGGGTAAATGTGTGTAAAGGTGAGGTGCAAACCTGAGGGAGAGTTGTGAAGGCATCGGTGTGTGTGGGTGGATAGAGACAGGGATGGGGGCAAGGAGAGGGGAGCAGGACCCTGTAGACATTAGCCCTGGGGTTTATGTGTGTAGCACATAAGGCATGTAACACCCTGTGGTGTTACATCCGGTGAGAGGCTCCCCCCAGCCAGTCTCCCTACCCCCACTCTTTACCATCTGCTGCTCCCTGTCTGGCTGTCTCTCCCTTCAGGCTTCTCAAATGTCTCCTACATGCAGGGGGCCTGGGCTGGGCAGAGTTAAGTCCATATACGTGTGCATGTGTGTTTGTAATATGGATTGAGGCTGGGTCCTTGAGGGACTGTAAGGTAGCAGAGGGGGATCGTTAAGAGGCTGAAAGGGTAGCCAGCCTGGTGGGACTCTTAATTATAGACTTCCTCTAGAGCCAAGGCTCAGGAAGCTTCTCATCTTCTTTCCCCCCCTCACAGGCCAATTCTCCCCCTGTGATTGTCAACACAGACACCCTAGAAGCTCCAGGATATGTGAGTTGTTTAGATTTTGGGGCCATTGCTGAAGGAAGGAGGGAGAGAGGGTTAGTCTGGGTTCCAGCAGTAGGGAAGGGGCAGCTTCTTGGGTAGGAATGTAGGTCTCACTGTTTCTGTGTTTCTGGTCCGTGCTGGAGTTGCAGGTGAACGGGACCGAGGGGGAAATGGAATACGAGGAGATAACTTTGGAAAGGGTGAGCAGGCTTCTCCATCTGAGGTCCCCTTGCTCCCTGTCTGTGCTTCTCTCTGTGCCCATGTTTTCTAGGTGGCCAGCCTTGTAAGCCTGTCCCTTCTTGCTCTGATCACAGCTCCCCAACCCATTCTCCTTCCCATTCGTTTTGCCAAAAGTAGGAAGTGAGGGGAGCTGACCTTCTTCCTCTCCTTCTGCTCAGGGTAACTCAGGTCTGGGCTTCAGCATCGCAGGTGGCACCGACAACCCACACATCGGTGACGACCCATCCATTTTCATCACCAAGATCATTCCTGGTGGGGCTGCAGCCCAGGATGGCCGCCTCAGGTGGGAAGAGGAGACAGGGGTTAGGATGTTGGTTCCCTTGAAAGGGAGGGCCAGGGCCGCAGGAAGCTCGTGGCTCAGGCCCACCTTGCTGCTCTCAGGGTCAACGATAGCATCTTGTTTGTAAATGAAGTGGATGTGCGAGAGGTGACCCACTCAGCTGCGGTGGAGGCCCTCAAGGAGGCAGGCTCCATCGTGCGCCTCTATGTCATGCGCCGGAAGCCCCCGGCAGAGAAACTCATGGAGATCAAGCTCATCAAGGGGCCTAAAGGTAGTAACCCGTTATGTCACCACCCCTGTGTCCACTGTCCACTGCTCAAGGCTTGCTTCCCAGGCACCCACCTCTGCCTTCCCTCCATCTAGGTCTTGGCTTCAGCATTGCAGGAGGTGTAGGCAACCAGCACATCCCTGGAGATAATAGCATCTATGTAACCAAGATTATCGAAGGGGGTGCCGCCCACAAGGATGGGAGGTTGCAGATTGGAGACAAGATTTTGGCGGTGAGGACCCCTGTCACTTGCCTAGCCCACACTTGGGTCTTGCCTAAGGCCCTGAGTAGACCCAGGCTTCCTGATGTGCTCACTCCCAATGCCTTTGTCTTGAGGCTGTTTCTGGCTCTGTCTGAGCTCTGCTTCCCTTGACCCCAGGTCAACAGTGTGGGGCTGGAGGACGTCATGCATGAGGATGCTGTGGCAGCCCTGAAGAACACGTATGATGTTGTCTACCTAAAGGTGGCCAAGCCCAGCAATGCCTACCTGAGTGACAGCTATGCTCCCCCAGACATCACAACCTGTGAGAGTCCTCCAAGCCCAAAGCTCCCTGTGATCCATCCCATGTCCCCCTATGACTGTTCCTCTTCAGCTGCTCTCCACGAAATAGCCACAACCCCTGCCACTTACTGTGGTTGGAGAATGGATGGAAAATCGGTCACCATGGAAGAACTAGAAAATATTGTCAAAAGTCTCCTCCCGCCCGAGAAGTCAGGGGCCCAGATGGTTTTATGGCTAATTTTATCAAATCCTCAAGGAATGGATTATTCTTACGCTCTCCCTGAGTATGGGAAAAGATAAAAAGTTTCACATTTCATTTAGTTCAAATGGTCACAAAGATAATGTAAAAGAAAGTACAGGCCAATTTTGCTTCTGAAAAGAGATGTAAAAGTCTATAGTATCATGGCAAACCAGACACAGCAGCAGATTAAAAGAATAGCATCGTCACAAAGTAGAGTTTATAGCATTGGCTGGTGTGGCTCAGTGGACTGAGTGCCGGCCTGTGAACCGAAAAGGTCACCCGTTCAATTCCCAATGAAGGCACGTGGCTGGGTTGCGGGCCAGGTCCCCAGTTGGTGTGCAAGAGGCAACCAGTTGGTGTGTCTTTCACATATTGATGTTTCTCTCCCTCCCTTCCCCTCTCTCTAAAGATAAATAAATAAAATCTTAAAAGAAGAAGAACAAAATAGGGTTTGCTTCAGAAAACTAAAGGTGGTTCCATATTAGGAAACCTCTTAATTTGATTCGTTATATTAAAAGTTAAGGGAGGAAAACTGAGGTCATTTCAGATGGATGTGGGAAAAGCTTTTGATGGAATTTAATATCTACTTTCAGATGAAAACTTAGTAAACCAGGAACAGGGGAATTTTCCTTAATGTGGCGAAGAGTAGTAGTTAGCAGAAAACAACAACAAACATTTCCTGATGATAAAATCTTTGCAATGTGTACATTCAGGTAGGAACTAGGCAAGCATATCTCTTATTGTTGCTGTTATTGCACATGGCCTGAGAGGAGGGCTTCTTCTCAAGGTTGATACTATTGACATTTTGGACTTGATAGTTCTTTGTTGTGGGGGGTGGTTTGGTGCATGCAGGATTTTTGACAACAGCCCTGGCCTCTATCAGATGACAATGGTACCCCTCCCCACCAGTCAGAACAACCAAAAACGTCTTGAGACATTGCCAAATGTCCTCTGGGAGGCAAAATTACCCTGCTTGAGAATCACTGCTTTAGAGATTTCAGGTGGTGTAGTAAAACAAGAAGAATAAATAGATGTTACATTTGAAAAGGGAAAAACAAACTTATCTGTATTTGTAAATTATACTATTGTCTGTCCATATTAAAATCTAAATGAAACAACTGAATAACTTAGAGATAACATGGTAAGTTAAGCATGTTGCCATATGTAATATGTAATGGAAAAAACTTAATATGTTAAAGATCTCAACCCTCTCCAAATTAATCTGTACATTGTATGCAACCCTAATCAGGATTTTAATGCCTCCTCCCCTCCCCACCCTCTACCTTCCCTGGAAACTTGGCAGATTGATTCTAAAGTTTAACTGGAAAAATATATTTGAGAGAATAGCTAAGAAATTTTTGGAAAAGAATAATGAGGCAGGACTGACCCTCCCAGATACGAAATTATATTATAAAACTATGTTGAAGTCATGTGGTAGTATTTCTAAATACCATAACCTACCAAAAGGAACCTTGGCTCCTTGGAAAAAAGGGCTGATTCTGAATCTTGGGCAAGAAATGTAGAAGATGAGCTCATAACAGTTTTCATCCCAGAAAGCGAGGGAGCTACCTACGACCGCTAAGGCCATGCGGCAGACACAGGAGCCAAGTTGAAGGGGCTTCTACTGGCCATTCAACTAAACTCATTGAATATGTTAAAATCTGTGAAATCATAATGGCACTTCGAAATAACTGGGTACCTTTGGAGGGTGCCTGGGAGCCCATTTCTTCTGAGAACTGGCAAATCAAGGGAAAGAGTAAAGCATTTATGCTCCTCCTATTCTTGTACAATCGTGCCTTAGAGTAACCAAATGGTTAATACGGGAAAGTTGTTCTTTTATAGAAGAATTCCCACCAATAAATACTCCTACTCCTCCCTCAAAAAAAAAAAAGGGTGGGACATCACCAATTTTCTGTCCTCAGTGAAACATTAGAACCAGGAAGTGATGATCAGTGGCCACTAAAAGTCTTAGGTGAAAGACTCAATGCCTGGCTGACCGGTTAGTCTTACTAACGAGAACACGTGTCCTGTTACAATGCAGCAGAAAGTATATAGCACCATCTATGAAATATTCTTACTAAAAAGTTGAACTTGAATCTAACTAGGTCTCTAGTATGAACCACCAGCTCACAGGAGATACAGGGCAGGGGCATATGTTACCACCACCGGGATGCAAGGAGTGGTTTCCCTAGCAGAATTTCCCTAATAGAATGTAGAACTTCTATTTGACAAATGACCTCATTTTCCCCCCAATGGATGGCCAAGAGAAAACAAAAGAGGGAGAGGCATTTTATAGATTAAGAGATTCCACAACCAAAAGAACCCCCCAAAACCTGGTGTTGATACTCCTCTTGACTTCATCGTCCTGGCATCCCTAGGACATAGAACCTCAAACCCATCATCCCCTAGGAGAACCAACCCCTGACGTCACCTGTGAATTCCTGCCCCCCCCCCCCCCCCCCCCCCCCCCCCCCCCCCCCCCCGGCATCGCTGTGATCCGGTTCCCGCCCACCCTAGTATCTCTGGCAGAATGACTCCCCTTCACCTGAGTGGCTGTCCTGGTTCCCTAGGGAGAAGTGGGGCGGTGGGTGCTGTCTCCCTCCATGCATTTCCATGCCACCCTTTATTCCTTGTCTTCCCTCAGCTTATTCCCAGCACCTGGACAACGAGATCAGTCACAGCAGCTACCTGGGCACCGACTACCCCACAGCCATGACCCCCACTTCCCCTCGGCGCTATTCCCCAGTAGCCAAGGACCTGCTGGGGGAGGAAGACATTCCCCGAGAACCAAGGCGGATTGTCATTCACCGAGGCTCCACGGGCCTGGGCTTCAACATTGTTGGGGGCGAGGATGGTGAAGGCATCTTCATCTCCTTTATCCTGGCTGGGGGCCCTGCAGACCTCAGTGGGGAGCTGCGGAAAGGGGACCAGATCCTCTCGGTGAGAGAAGGCCAGCCCCTGCCCGTACCACCCTTCCTCTCAGGGCAGGGCCCAGGGCTCTTGGGCAGGGGCTTGGGTAGGCTGGAGCCTGGCCCTCATCTCCAGGGCCTCAGTCTGTCCTCCTCCCTCTAGGTCAATGGTGTTGACCTCCGCAATGCCAGCCATGAGCAGGCGGCCATAGCCCTGAAGAATGCGGGTCAGACAGTCACGATCATCGCTCAGTATAAACCAGAAGGTACCAGGCCGGACGCTGCTCCTCCTGTGGGCTAAGATGGTCATCAGGACCCTGCCTCCTCAGCTCTGGCTTCAGTGGGGACAGAGGGAGGGTGGCGGTAGGGTGGAGCCAGAGCTCAGGAGCCTCCTTGTCCTTCCTCAGAGTACAGCCGATTTGAGGCCAAGATCCACGATCTTCGGGAACAGCTCATGAACAGTAGCCTGGGCTCAGGAACCGCCTCCCTGCGGAGCAACCCCAAAAGGGGTTTCTATATCAGGTTGGATGATTCCTGGGCTGGGTTCCTCTTCATTCTGTGACCACCCCCACCCTAGCCATGTCTTTCCCTAACCCTGCCTTGCTGCCACTTCCCATCCAGTCCTGACACTCAGCTGGTGTTCATGGGCTCAGCTGCATATATTAGCATTTTGAAATACTCTGTGTCAATTGGAAAACAGCCTCAGCCTCAGGTATCCTTACAGCCTTTTAGCCGCTGGTTACCCTGGCACTTTTCTTAGAACCCTACCCCCACCACAGCCAGTTGCCCAACAATTTGGAAACTCAAAGGTTTGGAAACTCAAATGCCTGCCAGAGCAGGGAGCCCCAGGCTGTTCAGATTGTTGCCCCAGCCAGCCCCTCCGGCCAGGAGAGGTGAGCTGCAGCCCCCTCTCTCATGTAGCCCCTTTGCTCTCCAGTGGCATTTGCTTCCTTCTCGGCTCCTTCTCCCACTGACTCCTCTTTTCCACCCTCCCCAGGTGTCTTACGCTTCTTTTCTTCTCTCCCTCTGGGCTCCTGTGTGCTCACTTGGTCTAGTCTGCTGCTCTGCTCTGCAGCTCTGTCTGCAGCCGTCTGCTCTGGCCTGGCCTCTTCCCAGACCTGCTCTTCTGGCCATCTGCTTTCTGGACCCGTCTGCTGGGATGTCCCACAGGCGTCTTCCATTCAACATGTCCCGAACTGAGCTCATCTCTTTCTCCTGCATACCTGTGCTTTCTGTCTTGCCAAATCAGTGTTTTCTCTCTCGCTGACCAGCACCACCATCCACTCACACAGCCGTCTCAGTCGGGAGCCTTGCTTGGCCCTCCCCCTGCTGAGGTTCGGTTCTGACTCACAGATGATGCAGAGCAGCCCTGGTGCCGCCTCTTCTTCGTGTCCCACCGCCCTGCTCTTCATCTTCCTCTCTCAGTGGTCATTTCCCCCCTTGCCTTGACGCCAGGGGCTGGCGTGGACTGACAGGAACTTGATACTATTAAGGGCAACCAGAGTCTGCAAAGAGTGATTTAAGGAAAAACAATTTTTTGTGAATTTGAGCAGATTCCACATCACCTCCATGACTGTGGTGTGCATGGGTATTGCAGACTGCTTTCCCGGGGGAGTGGTGTCCCAGGTTTTATTTTAGAGATTGCACTGAATCCATAGCCTGCCTGATCACTGACATGGCGTTGATTGAATGACAGTTAATAGTTGTGGTGACTATGAGTAACAGTAGAGCTTTTGGTCCCCACTCAGTTCTTGGGGTCCTCAGAGCCCACAGCCCCCGTGGGAGTGCCATTGTCAGCTGTGCTTTGCTGTAGACCCCTGACCCTGAACCTCTGAGCTGGGTCTGAGGGTGGCTGGGGTTGTCAGCCATGCTCTGACCGGTGGCCCTCTGCCCCCCAGGGCCCTATTTGACTATGACAAGACCAAGGACTGTGGCTTCCTGAGCCAGGCCCTCAGCTTTCACTTTGGGGACGTGCTGCACGTAATCGACGCCAGTGATGAGGAGTGGTGGCAGGCACGGCGGGTACACTCTGACAGTGAGACCGATGACATCGGCTTTATTCCCAGCAAACGGCGGTGAGGCTCCCAGGGCCTTCAGTCTTCCTGCCACAGGCACCAAATCTCCCAAGGTCCCCAGGGTGGGCAGCCAAGAGGGCATGGGTCTGCCCTCTGACTTCTGGGGAATCTGTCTGCTGGCTCTTCTGGGCACCATAACTCCCATGAGCCTTTGGGGCAAACATCTTATTTAGGATCACAGGGGCCCAGGGACTGCTGGGAGATGGGGTTATCGACTGGTCCAGTGGGTGGAGGCCATAGGACCCCTCACTGGACATTTCCCTATCCCTCCTCCCTCCCTCCATGCTTCCCATAGGGTTGAGCGACGGGAGTGGTCAAGGTTAAAGGCCAAGGTAGGTAGAAGAGGGGGTGAGCTTGGGTGGAAGAGTGGGGACACATGGGGTGAACTCTTAACAAAACACATGGCTTGCTCTTTCCTCCTAGGATTGGGGCTCCAGCTCTGGATCACAGGGTAGGTAGGGTCAATTTAGGAAGACCTGGGTGAGAGGAGCCCCAAGCTTCTCAGGGAGGCAACATGGAGCCCTGAGCCTCCTGTCTCAGAGCCCCTCACAGATGCCCTCCCTCTCACTAGGTCGGGAAGACTCGGTTCTGAGCTACGAGACAGTGACACAGATGGAAGGTGAGCCCTGCACCCTGCCTTGGCCCCAGCCACGCCCAGGCCCTGGCTCTGCTCTCCACTGAGCCAGCTCTCTCCCCTCAGTGCACTATGCTCGCCCCATCATCATCCTTGGGCCCACCAAGGACCGTGCCAATGATGATCTTCTCTCTGAGTTCCCCGACAAGTTTGGATCCTGTGTTCCTCGTGAGTGTGGGGGCCTGGGATGGAGGTGGGGGTGGGGGCAGAGCCACTTTTGGGCATTGGG
The DNA here is from genome assembly GCA_004024845.1 of Tonatia bakeri. Taxonomy (NCBI): domain Eukaryota; kingdom Metazoa; phylum Chordata; class Mammalia; order Chiroptera; family Phyllostomidae; genus Tonatia; species Tonatia bakeri. The sequence continues at coordinate 445 of PVIA01016354.1, read as the reverse complement.
TGCAGGAGGACACTGGGATTTGCAGAGGAGGGGTGCTTCTCAGCCACACTGATGTCCCATGCATGTTGCCATTTGAGGCCAGACTTGGAGGACTGGCGGGTGCTAGGAGGGCAGTTCTGTCCCGGTCACTCTGGGTTTCCCTAGTGACCCCTTCCGCTGAAGGACAAGCTGAGCACTCTGGGGGGCTGACATGGGCAGCTTTTGAACTAGAGGGATGGTGGTTAGATCTTCGGGGGGTGGGGTGACTTCCTGGCAGATACGACACGGCCCAAGAGGGAGTATGAGATAGATGGCCGGGATTACCACTTTGTGTCGTCCCGGGAAAAAATGGAGAAGGACATTCAAGCGCACAAGTTCATTGAGGCCGGCCAGTACAACAGCCACCTGTACGGAACCAGCGTGCAGTCTGTGCGAGAGGTGGCAGAGCAGGTAGGGCCTGGTGGGC
>PVIA01016353.1:0-19262 GCA_004024845.1 Tonatia bakeri | reverse complement strand
CAGGATCTCACAGGAGTGGAAGAAGGGAAGCAAGTCACAGTGAGGTCAGTGACAGTGAAGGCCCTTCTGCAGTGTCTCATGGACACTCAGGATCCAGTCATGGGCAGGATAGATCTCACCATGGACAGTCTGGATCCTCTGGCAGAGGGAGACAGGGATCTACTCAGGCACAATCAGGAGACTCCAGCAGACACTCTCAGGTAGGCAGGGGACAATCCTCACAGACAGGATCACATCAGAGTGAAAGAAGAGAAGCAAGTCACAGTAAGGACAGTGACTGTGATGGCCCTAATGTAGTCTGTAAAGGACCCGAAACATCCCGTTATGGGCCGGATAGAACTCACCATGGACAGTCTGAATCCTCTGGCAGAGGGAGACAGGGATCTACTCAGGCACAATCAGGAGACTCCAGCAGACACTCTCAATCTGGCCATGGACAATCCTCACAGACAGGATCACATCAGAGTGGAAGAAGAGAAGCAAGTCACAGTGAGGTCAGTGACAGTGAAAGCCATTCAGGAGTCTCTTCTAGACACTCAGGGTCTGGTCATGGCCAGGCAGGATCCCAGCATGGACAGTCTGGATCCTCTGGCAGAGGGAGACAGGGATCTACTCAGGCACAATCAGGAGACTCTAGCAGACACTCTCTGTCTGGCCATGGACAATCTTCACAGACAGGATCTCACAGGAGTGGAAGAAGGGAAGCAAGTCACAGTGAGGTCAGTGACAGTGAAGGCCCTTCTGCAGTCTCTCAGGGACATTCAGGGTCCAGTCATGGGCAGGATAGATCTCACCATGGACAGTCTGGATCCTCTGGCAGAGGGAGACAGGGATCTACTCAGGCACAATCAGGAGACTCCAGCAGACACTCTCATGTAGGCAGGGGACAATCCTCACAGACAGGATCTCACCAGAGTGGGAGAAGGGAAGCAAGTCACAGTGAGGTCAGTGACAGTGAAGGCTCTTCTGCAGTCTCTCAGGGACACTCAGGATCCAGTCATGGGCAGGATAGATCTCACCATGGACAGTCTGGATCCTCTGGCAGAGGGAGACATCAATCTACCCAGGGACAATCAGGGGATTCTAGCAGACACTCTCACTCTGGCCATGGGCAATCCTCACAGACAGGATCTGAGAGGAATAGAAGAAGCCAAACAAGGTATAGTGATGGCAGTGACAGTGAAGGGCATTCTGGTGTTGCCGGCAGATACTCAGAGTCCAGGGATACTATAAGTAATCAGTCAAGTAGCTATCATCACCATGTTGGTAACAGCCAATCTCAGTCACAATTGAATGAAAGACAAAATCATGGGTCTAATGAAGGGTTCACTGAGGATTACAGGTATAGGTATTCATCTAGTAGCACCACTGTGTGTAGGGAGGGAAGGCAAAAGCATGTGTCAAGGTCAAGTGTGTTAGGGAGCATCAGAAGCTGCAGTGATCATGTGGAAGATAAGCAGGCAAGAGACACTGCGGCCAGAGGTTATCATGGAAGACAGAGGGCAGGTTTAGGTTCCTTTCACTTCAGTGGCAACACCCCACTCTATGAATATATCCAAGAACAGAAACATGGTTACTTTAAATAATAATCTGACGACAACAGAAAACGTACTTAAAACTAACTTGGAGAAATTATGAGACACACGCATGGAATTAAAATATTTAACATGATCCCTTCTTTTGGTAGTGGGAGAATACGCCGTCTTTAATTTAACTGTGGTACTGGACTCCATTTCTTTTGTTTGGTGTAGGGTTTTTTGTTGTTTGTTTGTTTTGTTTTTTTCACAAGGCTCCTTAACCTTTGAACTCTTTGGTTGGAAAATAGTGAAGGGAAAAGACAAATGGCATTTGGGACTATACTTAATACTATATGACAAAATGATTTGGTTGCTTTGGAATAAAATGGGCATTTTTTAAAAACTTCCTAAAACTCGAATTTTAGATTTTCCAGTTTTGTTTTAATTAGTTGTTAACAAGACTCTCCAGAGTGCTAAGAGACATGGTTCAGGAGCCAAAATTTCTGTAAGACATTTCTCCATGTCCTGAGGAAAGAATGTTATAGTATTGAACATTCAGAAGAATTGCTTCTTTTGTGCCACCACTGGAACTCTGTACTAATATTTTTGAATGTGTTGTCATGACCTCCTTCCTGAATATAGGATCCAGAAAATTGTACTGCATAAAAATTGACAATAAACTTTTCATCAAGTTATAAATTCGCTTCTCTTTCAAACACAAACACAAACAAAACTCCCTGTCATGGGGGTCAAACGCACATTTCCTTCTTCTACATCTAAATACCTAGATGGCAGTAAAGCATCAGATACCAGTAACAGGGAATACAAAGGAGGCAAAATCAATCACATATGATCTTTCCATCAATCTAATTACTGTTCAAAGTATTTACAGAAAGAAATGTTTTATACTGATGGGTTGGCCCCAGATACTTGGTTAATCATGACCATCACAGCAATCATCAAACATAATCCCAAGTGCCCTAATCCCATAATCCCTTGTGCTATATTCCAAGCCCTAGAAATGGATTATGCATCATAAACTTTCTCTGTCAAAGATATTAATTAAAACCCCCCTGCCAATAGAGTCTAATCGCAGTGGAAGCTAATGGAGTCCTGAGTTTTCTAATCAAAGAAACACAATTAAGAATATAGTCATTCCCTGGCTGGTGTCACTCAGTTGGCTGGGTGTCATCCTGTAAACCAAAAGGTCATGGGTTCAATTCCCAGTCAGGGCACATGTCTAGGGTACAGGTTTGGTCCCCAGTTGGGGCATAATCAAGAAGTAACCAATTGATGTTTCTCTCTCATGTCAATATTTCTCTTCCCCCCTCTCTCCCTCCCTTGCCTACTTTCTGGAATCAATGAAAGGAAAAAAATTTGTGAAAAGAATACATATAGTCCTGTCTAGGAGGAAAAAGTACATGAATTTACTATGAATAGAAACAAAAAGTAAAAAAAATATATAGATAAAACACACTAACTTCAGTAGAAAATCTACTACTATAAAACCCACAGAAATGTCCAGAATATCAGAGCTAGTAAGGACTTTAGAAGTCATCCTCTCACTTTAAATATTAAAAGAAAAAGCCAAGCAGAACACATTTAATCTGATCAAAAATACTGATAATTCCTTAAACCAGAATTTGGTGCTCCACCATCCTCACCTCCCCAGTAATCTCAAACTATTTTTCTTCCACTGTAATTTTTGGAATTCAAACTAAAGTGTGATTCGTCAGTGGGTATTCAAGATCATATGCCTCTGTTGGGGGAAGAAGTTATATGAACAACCAAAGAATAGACTCTTTCTTCTGATTAGACTCAGAACATATTCTAGCTAGTTTTTAATATTTTATTTTTAGGACTATATGAACTTTTAGTCATGCTATGCAATCAATAGAACACTAGTCATATTAATTTATTCGTGAAAGGAAAGAAAATTATCATTATACCTAAACATAAAAAATAACTGAGTATATGGTAGTTAGCCCTAAATATAACCAATTCACATAAATCTACCACCATTCATTAACTGAATAACATCTAGTTATCAAAGAATCATTAGATATATTTAATCTCATACAATTTCTATTGTAGGCAAAGTAAATGAGATTCAAAGAGATCAACTTGCCCAAAGCAGGTAGTCAATTAGAAGTGCTGCTGTGACCAGGGTATAGGTTTCCTGATTCTCAAATCCTGCCAGTGCATCTACACCCATTCTATACATCTATCTATAATTCCACATTCTTTAATGTCCAAGTATAAATTTAGGAGTGCCTAAAATTTCACCAGTCCCCTAAATCAAAGTTAAGTTGCCTTTACTGTATGTGTGCTTGTACGTACGTGCATGTGTAAATACGGGAGCAAAAGTAGGTTTGATACAGAGATCTGATCAGATCACTGGGGAGAAATAGGGAGGGGCCATAGGAGGAGGTTGCCCAGGGCAATGGTGAGCATTCTAGGACAGGATTGACTGAGAAGCTGAACACCTCCAGAGCGCAGGGAAATAAGAAAAAGGGCTGGTTCTCTGGCTCTTGGGGTCTCTCTCTGACTCGGTTCTTCTTCCTCAACGATGCCTGAATGATTGTGCTCCAGCTACCTGTGTTTCCCAATGGATGGTATTTTGGAGGGAAAGGGACTCTGGGCACAGCCTAGATGGGCTGGCCTGGCAGAGGGTGGCAGGTTTATGCTGGTATTCCAAAACTGTGAAGCTTTTGAATAAAGACTCCTTTCTTTTATCACCAAAACTTTGCCTCCAGAATTTTGCCTAGAGGGTGGCAATGGGCAGCAGAACCCAAACTTGATGTTTGGTTGGAACACAGAGTTTATTATTTATTAATTATTATATTATTCATTGGTATTGTTTGTGTTATTAATGTTATTGTTATTATTTCATATCTTTACCTTTGATTTATCTTTTAGGTAATGATGGTTGGTAATTTACTTTTGCCACCCCTGTATATAAGTCAAATATTTTTGAGTGATCTCCGTAATCCCTTGACCACACTCATTTGAAGTTTAAATACAATGGAAAAATTATATATTCCAGATAGCTAAGAACCTCAAAAATTTATTTTGATCAAATTGAAGGCAACTGTTTCTTATAAATTACACCAAGGGTATTCTAAAATAATTCAAAGGGAGTTATACATTCCTTTTTTAAGATAAAAGTGAGATTGCAGGTGTGGTCTACAAGGAGAAAGGTTCACAACTGGGGTGCCCCCATGTGTAACTCCTGTGAACAGTTCAATTTCTTAGATGATATTCTGTTGGGAGAGTCACTGGGTATGTACAGTTAAGGATTTCTCCTCTATCTGTACCACCAATTGCCAGCATCCTATAGATAGATATAGTATTTCTGTGCCAAAGAACACCAAGTGATGTCAAAGTATTCTTCAGAGCATGGTTGCAATGTCAGAGAATAGCACTTGACACTGAGAAGGAATTCTCAGTGGCCAAATTGGAAGAAATAATGATAAAACTCTTCTTTCTCCAAACTTTCTAGATAAAAATGACCTTTGTGGGAAATTGAAGGTCAGTGTATACTAGACACTTTGCATGCATTTGTTGCTTTGTTGGAGTATAAGTCATAGTACCCTGTGTTCCAAGAGCTTTTGATAACCAGAAAGGTCTTCTCAAATAATGCCACATGCTGACTGAAACCTGTGTTGAGCACTCTAATGCAATCAAAGGTGAGTATATAAGCTACAGGGTCAATGAGCAAGAGAAAGTAAAAAGACAAAAAAAGAAAGGATGAAGATTAAGGCAACATTTGATTTTATTTAAAATGAATCAAGCCAGCAGAGGGCACCTTACCCTCTAAGAATAAACTGTGGCACTATTAAAGGGCTATTCACCCTGACTCCGAAACTATTTTAAGCAATACCTTATTTAATCTTTGGGAAGTGTGGTAAGCAAAAGTGAGTGAAGCTCTGCTCACAAGTACATAGAGTTACCGGTAGGAGAAGTTAATAAGTATTCTCTTTGCATTATGAAGCCACCTAGCACAAAAAGGCATGGAATTTGCAAGGGAAGAAAGATGCCCATTTCCTAAAGATTATTTAGATACATTAAATTGTCTCCTATATTGCTGAATTTTTTCATCTATCCATGAGGCACAGTAGCAAAAATATTGTGCCCTCCTACTGCCTACAAATGAAACACAAGAATTAGGAAAAGGGTAAAATGGAGAATCACCCTCTGATTCCCAGTCACTTAGATGTATTTCTGGCTTTACCAAGTTTCTCTGGGATTAAGGCTTTAAGGTTATCAGTTCTTCACTAGAATATATACATAAAGGTAGGAAAAGCAGCTTCCCACAGGGAGGCTGTTAGAGAAGAGGAAATACAGAGCAACTCGAACAGATACAAATGGATGATCTGCTCGGGCTAAAATCAACAACAACAAAAATAAAACAAGATCTCAGGAGCTCAAGAACTCAGATACCAGTGTAGGCAGAATACCCCCAGCTTAACATCATTGTTACTTCCAGATTCCTCTAGAGCTGAGAGTCAAAAAACAGTTCCAATGTACTTCTATGACTTGACTTGACACAAAATATTAAGTATTTGTGTTATTTATTTCACTGTGGATTAAAGAATGAAAATTAAAAATTTTTGAATGTCTATTTACTATATTTCAGACATAGTAATGTTTCCCTACAATAAATAAACTTGCAAAATTGAGGGTTAGAGAAATCTTTAGAACTTCCTGAAATCCACATAGTTGGTCACTAGCAAAGTAGGAATTCTAAGTCAGATCCTGCCAACTGAAAAGCCCAGGTGTCTTCTATTCCACCAGGCTACCCAACACAGAACTCTAACACCTACAGAACATACATCAAATGTTGGCTTCCCTTACTTTCTTTCCTGTAAAAATTACTTCATGTGTCTTCTTTTAGATAGATAAATTATAGATAGATGATAAATAGATATCTGAATTTTTAAATGTTAAAAACTTAAAATTTCTTAATTTAAATTTTTTAACATTAAATAATTCTTCATAGCTCACCCAGTATATCTTTCCTTTGCTTCTGTCAGCTCTGATGTTATTGAATTGCTCAGCTGGCTGGGCATCTTAAAGCCAATCAATCAATAAACAAAAAAATCACATCTCTTTCAGATTAATTTATTCCAAGTAGCATTTAAAAATGCATTATAGTCTGCAATTATTTCCAGCTGGTGCAATTTCAGGGCTGAACAATGGTTATGTTGCCTCCCAAGCATACCACATCAACTGTAGATTTGAATATTTGGGGGCAGGGAGGGGCAGAATACCTGATAGTTTTTATAATGCAGGAACATTACTATCTAGTTCCTATTGCTCTTTTCTTCCAAATCCTTGCCTCACTCTTCCTAATGCCTTTCCTGGTACGTTTTGTCAAGCTCATCTAGCCAAGCCTGTAAGAATAGATGGTTGAGCTCCAACTGTATGTGACAAAATACATTGCTACAGCTCTCCTTCATCAAGCAATCTGATAATGTGGGCTAGGCTGCTCAGTCCCTGGCTGATTAGTTTGACGACAGAATACAGATGATCCAGATAATAAGGGTGTTGTCAATGGAACATCAGGGCCACTCATTCACTCATTCATTCATTCATTAGAGAGAAGTTTTAATAAGTACTTAATTCACAGGCACTGTACTTGATACTGAAGTTACAAATATGAGAAAGACACTGTCCCTGGCCTTTAAAGGTTTACATGTTCATCAGGGGAATCAAAATAGGACAAGACAACACACAAATGGCAACTGCCATAATATATATGACCAAGGGCTGTGTTTGCAGCAAAGGAATCAACTAACTCTAATTGAAAGTGAAGAAACAGGATTCAAAGAAATCTTCAGAAAAGAGGAGAATCTTGCAGCAGGTCTCCAGAAATGGCCACAAGTTATCCAGATTAACTTGGGAGACTACTTCAGGCTTACACATTTTTAAAAGTATGTGCAAAGTCTTAAAGGAAGAAAGGCCATGATGAGCTCAGGAAACCTGAAATAATTCTTTATAGCTAAGACAGCATCCATGTGGTCGCATGGCAAGAAATGATGATGTCGGAACAATAGGCAGAGTTGGGATCACAATGAACCATATAAGCCTTGCTAAGAAATTTAGTCTTTATCTGTAAGCAATTAAGAATCAGCAAAGGGCTTTTAAAGTCACATAATAATATGCTCATTTTGGAAAGATTATGTGTGTGTGTGCACACAAAAGAAGGGAAATACTAGAGATGTGGAGACTAATTTGAAGATTACTACAATAATCTGGGTAAAAGACAATAGAGGTTACACGGAGGAGCACAGAAGAAGGGCTCACAGAAAACGTATTTCTGAAAACATCTGTGGTTACATGGTACATAGTGCCTGAGTGAGATGAAGGTGTGTAGATGACCCGCTAGATTTGTGGCTTGAGTCATCAAGGAGACAAAGCAAGTTTATAGAAAGGGGTAAAAAAGGACTTTGAGGAGAGAGTGAACTTGTTGGTAATTTATTTATATTGCATAAAATTTGGGTCAGGCCATTGGTCATATACAGAAACCTAGAAGATCAAAAGTGAGTAGCAGGCCATAGCTAGGCTACTCATATGTTTCATTTGACCAGCACACTACTGGTTCACATGGTTTACAATATGAACTAGTTAACATGTTTAGAAGTTTCAAGATAACACCAAAAAGTAAAAAGTCCCCGGATTTCTGTTTTCTCTTAATCCAAAAATTCAGCAAACCTACACCAACATCCCCTCCAAACACCTAGCTAGATCTAAGCAGTTGTAATCTCACTTTGGACAGGACATGTGTGAGCCAGCTCAGCAGAGTTCCCATCATGTTTGAATGCCTCCCCCACACTGAAGCCAGCTTTATCCACTTAGACTAGTGGACAGACATGGATAGTCTTAACAGAATCACTTCCCCAAATCCTCAGCTTCTATATGTATTCTTCCCTAAAATTTTTCTAACATGTGCTATGCTTAGAGTAAGCCCTTCTTTCATCTAAACCAAAGAAAAACATACAAATTAACCATCCCAAATGGGTTCAGTGTACATTGCCTGAAGCCATAAAATCTTCTCTAATACCAAAGGAATTACTTAAATATTAGTTTTATAGATACCTCCTTTAATGATTAATCAAGGTATTTCCCTATTTTGTATCCCTTCTTGTTAAGAATAAAGCATGGCATCAAAATAGGATATTTTAAGCCTCTATTGAAAGATTCTGAATATCTGTATATAATTTAGAATAGCATAGAAAATTAAAAAAAAAACATTTTTACTTAATTTCCTCACAATGATCTAGACAGGGGTATCCAATATTTTGGTGTCTCTGGGCCACCAAAGAATTGTCTTGGGCCACACATTAAATACACTAACATTAACAAAAACTTATTAGCAAAAAGAAGACATTTTAAGTAAATTTATGATTTTGTGTTGGGCTGCATTCATAGCCATTCTGGGCCATATGCAGCATGTGGGCCTCAGGCTGGACACCCCTGATTAGGGGAAGAACCCTCAGCAGTCAAAACAAAAAAAGCACTAGTATGATATTCTGAATGCTAAAAATATCTTTTTTTCCAAGTACTTAAATTTAAGCAATTTTCACTAGTGATTCTCATTACTCACTCATAGGATATGTCATTTGCTGAAAAGAAAAGCACCTTTGAACAACCAAAGCAGTAAAAGTTACTGATGAGGAAGCTTTTTTTATTTAATCAGAATGTATTACAGGACTACCGAAATGTTCCCAGAAGCAGCATCCATGAAAAAATTTCTTAAAGATGAAATATAGGTAATGTGGACATTGATTAAAATAGAGTATTCAGAAATGGAGAAGACATGGTTAAAAATCAGAGAAAATTTTGAATATAGAAAATAACCAAAATACTTTTTTAAAAGTCCTAATTGAAAATATCCACCAAAAATGGAGAAGGGTATTATATGTCAACTGTAATTACAAATAATTTTTAAGTTAAAAAACAGAATTAAATAAGTGAGGAAGCAGAGGAAGGGAGAGGAAGTATAAACCTACTAATCTCTTCATTTCTTACTGTAGAGCCTCAATTAACATGGCCTAAAACTATAAATCCAATTTTTAAAAACTCATTTATTATAATCTCTATAGTACATGCTCTTTTCCTCTTATCCTTCAAGAATCTTATAGGCATTATTACCATGGCAAAGAAATACAATACTTTACATTTACACGCACAAAACACAAAGTACAGACAGAAGAGATTTTGAAACAACTACAGGATATGAGAAAATTGGAAAGCAGAAGAAAGGGAATTTTTAAGAGGTGTTACGGTAGAGTCATAATTTAACCCTTTTAAAATGCTTTGAGAGACCCATACAGAGATTAGAAATGCTTTTTAATAATTTTTATTATATCCTGCTTCTTTAAATGACTCCATACAGAATATAGACCAAGTGAGGCATGGCAATGGATGAGTTGGAGAGATTCAGAACTGTGATCTGAACTGTGATCAGAACTGTGATGTGAACTGTGATTCCTGTACCTACTTCTGCGTTCAATCTGTTGTAATATCACCTATTTAAAAACTCTACTATGAATTTGTGAAAAATGACACTGAAAAAAATAACCAATGTCTTAGTATTACTGTTACGGGAGAAACTCGGTTCTTGCTGATGCAGTACAGAATTACAGATCAGTAAGCCTATTAGCATGCAAGCAAAGTTTATTAGTGCTAAGTTCTCATGGGAGAGCAAAAGCAAGGGTGGCCAGAGGCTGGGTGGCCAAAAGCAGGTGGCCATCACCTCCCCACCCCTTATGTAGTGAAAGAACTAAGAGAGTGAGTCCTTTGTTCTGAAGACTTACATAGTTGGTGGGATGGGGGTGAAGAAGTTACATATTGATGGACAGGTAAAGGTGGTACCAGCTTTCCTGGAGGACACATGACTACCCAAACATAGGTATGTGTGGGGGTCAATTAGCCTGAATCCTTATCTTGCTCTGGACTCTTATTTGTTCATTGTGTATACATGACAAGAGGCAGGCAATTAGCCAAAGCTGTTTTATGAGGTTTCACCATGGACCTCCTACCCTCCCCTCTTCTAGGCCTTGGAATGAATACATAGTCTCAGGGTTTTCCTTGTCCCAGATAGTGGAGATGATACACACAGACTTCCAAGAGTTCCCCACCTCCTGCACTATCATAGTTTTGCTGGTGTTGTTTGGAATGCCTGGCAGTCTTATCAAACCAGGCTCAGGGCTACTGGATCAATCAGTGAGGCATGGTTTCCTTTGCCTGTATTAAATTCTTTGTTAGATTGTAATGGTGAGGGCCTTGCCTTAATTTCCCCTCTGGCCACTCATTCCTAGCTGCTACATAACATTCCCCCCTCAAGTAATAGGAACCAGAATATTTGGGGACTTTGGGCTCTGGACTGCTGGGTCAATGGGTGAGACGTGTCTCCCTCTTCCTCCCTGCTTTGGTTTGCTGTCTATCTTACCTAACATTATGATAAAAATAATAATACATTTTGACTTGCCATGAACCCCAAGATCACATTTTGAGAACCACTGCTATGGAAAATTTTAGTGATCACTTTTAAAAGCTTAAGTCTATTCCTTGTTGCTAGATTTTTAATAAGCTTTCTCAGCCTTGGATCTTCTAGGTAGAAAAAAGAAACCATGTGGAATATGGGGCCAAATTGGGGGAGGGGTAGAACTAACACTGATTGAGTGCCTATCATGTTCCAGGTTCTGAACTCTCATTTCATTGGTTTTCAACTGGTTTTCCTAATCTTAGAGCTCACCTTTTAGAGCTTTTCAGCCATAATCATTAATTATTTCAAAGGTGACCACAGTTTTCCAAGGAGCTAAAAAAACCGAAGGCCTAACTTATTTATTGGCTTAGGGATTCAAAGTGGCTATTGTAACACTAATAAATTCCATTACATCTCTCTTTTTTTATTAGCTGTTGTTAGCTTACTATGTGCAGGCAATGGTAAAGAGCTTTATGTAGATTATTCCATTTAATAATCATATTAACTTTGAGAATTAGATATTATTCTCTTCATTTAGTAGCTGATGAAACTTGTTAGTTATATTGTCTTTATATTATTTTGGGAGTGTAATGAATAAAAAGAGAAGAAAAAACAGAATAAGAGTCTCAATGATTACCTTTAATAGAATTTCACAGCTGAAAAGGACACTGAAGATCATCAAGGTCAAACCTTTTGTTGTTGCTGTTATTCCAGAACCATTTAAGCATCTCTCTCCCAATGCCCTCCTTCTTAAAAAATGCACCTACGTACCTCCACACACATTTTTCCCATCATTGCAGGGACTTCGCAGACCTTCCAAAGTCTACTCACAGATATTGTCAGGTTAGGAACCCCATGATAATCTATTTTTCATTTGAGGAAAGTAAATCTCAATCTCACACAATTTAGAAGTATCAACTGTTTAATCAGAACAAAGCTGCAAAGCATATCCCAGACCAATGCTTTTCGTACCATGTTCTGTTGTCTTTTGGAAACAGAACCACCCCCCCAAAAAAAAGATTCATGTCAGTGTAGGCTGTCTTTTCAAGTAGTCTCAATGTTTTTTCTTATTTCTTACCAGCATGTTACAAAAACATGCAAGCCCCACAGCACGAGTCAATGTACTACTACAAATAAATAAAACTCACATCAAAATCATCCTCATGTCTATTACTCATTTGCATAAAATTTACTGCATACTTTATCAGTTCATAAAATACATTCTTTCAACATGGCTGTTGTGAAAAATGCTGCTGTGAACAGAGGTGTATAAATCTCTTCAAAATCCTGCTTTGAATTCTTTTCGGTATCTACCCAGAAGTGACTTGTTACCTCATTTCTTATTGGCTAAAACTATGAAATTTCAATATTGATAGAAGGCATCATTGTCTTATTCCTGACTTCAATGGTGTGTTTCTATAATGATTCAGTATAATGTTTGCTATAGGTTTTTGTTAAATAACCTCTTTCAGATTGAATAAGTTCACATCTATTCCTAGTTTGCTGGGAATTTTTACCATAAATAAATTTTGAATTTCATCAACTGCTTTATTTTCAATCTAGTGGGATGATTATAGGGATTTTCTCCTTTCTTTTTTATTTGTTTTATGAATTACATGGATTGATTTTCAAAGGTTGAACTGATATTATAATCATATGGTAAATTTTATTTGGACCTTATGAGATACATTTGACACTCTGTTGGATTTCATATGCTAACACTCCATTAGGACATTTGCACCTCTGTGTTCATAAGTGAAGCTGATCTATAACTTTTGTTTCTTGGGCTTTCATTATCTGATTTTCATGTCAAGGTTATACTAATCTGACAAAATTGGTTGGAAAATTTTCTTTCTTCTCTGTGCACTGAAATAATTAACACCAAATGTGGGTTTCTTGAAGGTTTAGCAGATCTGGCTCAGAAAGTACTCAGCCTGCTGCCTTTGAAGTCTTTTGTTATTGAAACAGTCAGAAAGAATCAGAAATAAATTTCTTGGGCTAATTTTGGTGGTTTATATTTTCCTAGAAAATTTTGTATTTCACATAGTTTCCAACTTTATTAGTGTTTAGTTTCTCATAATACTTTATTTTTAAATATTATTTTATATACATTTATTTCCATTCACTTTTTTTACTGTTTTTAAAGTCATTTTTACTTTCATATTTCTCTTTGTGTTGTTATTCTTTTTTTTTAATTTTTTTTCAATTTTTTAAATTTATTTATTTTTACAGAGGGAAGGGAGGGAGAAAGAGAGAGAGAGAGAGAAACATCAATGTGCGGTTGCTGGGGGCCATGGCCTACAACCTAGGCATGTGCCCTGACTGGGAATCGAACCTGCGATGCCTGGTTCGCAGCCCGTGCTCAATCCACTGAGCTACGCCAGTCAGGGCTGTTGTTATTCTTTTAAAAGAATGTTCTTGGTTTTGTGAGTGAAATATAATTTTTCTCTACCAATTTCTGCTTTTATCTTTATTATTTTCCTCATTCTATTTCTTTTGAGTTTGTTTTGCTTTCTTTTTCTACTTGAAAGCCTGGTTTATGTTTTTTACATATTCTTTGTAGCTAATAAATGTATTTAAGGCTATAAATTTACCTCTCAGTACTTTATCTCCATCTCATGGATTTTGGATACACTACTTCAGTTGTGATTCTAGCTTTGGTATTGTGGAATCTCCATTTTTATTTCCTCTGTGTATCATTTACCTAGAACTACCTAGAATTATGTTGTTTTCTATATGTGTGATTTTAATATTTTCACACATATAGATCATTTTAATTTTATTTTTCATCCATTACTGTTGATTTGCATTTTTCCTTATAATCAATTATATTATGTTTGATATCCAATTTTTACATTTTGTTGACACTTCCTTTTAAACCTAGCATGTGGTCAATTTTTATTAATTTTGCTTGTGCCATTGAAAATAATGTACATTCTCTGTTGAAAGCACTTTGATATCTATTAACCTATAAGCTTGTTATCTGTATTATTTAAGTCTTCTCTATATTTTTTACCTGATGATTTTGACTTCTAACAAGTGTGAAAGCCACCTACTATAATTGTAGATTTGTCCACTTTTTCTTTTTTTTCAGTTTGTTCTTACTTTATATACCTCCAAACAAAATACTAGGTTCTAAAAGTTCTTCACAGACTTTTCTTCATGAATTCTTCCTTTTACCAATAGATTATGCCTTTAATTACAGTTTCACCTTTAATTCTATTTTACTTTACATTAATTTTATTAGTGTTTGCTTGATATATATTTTCCATACCTCTCTTTCTATCCTTTCCTTACAATTTTGTTTTAGGTATGATGCTAATAAATAACATATAACTAAATATGGATTATTTATTTGTCCAATCTGAGTTTATACCTGTTGATAGAAAAAGTTCATTGTTCATTTCATCATGGAAATAAAAACCTACAGCAAAGGGAAAGTATGAAATAAAATGGAATAAATAAGTCTTAATATTACATAATTTCAAAAATGTAAATGATCTAAATTAACCAATGAAAGGAGGGATACTTTCAAATTTGATAATAGTAAAGAGTCAACAACATGTGGTGTAAAAAGACACACTTAAGACAAAAGGCACAAAATGACTGGAAATAATAAATCAGGGTAAAAAATAAATCAGACAAATATCAAAATAAAGCTGGAGTAGACTTCTTAATATCTGGAAAACATCTTTGAAAATAGGATAAGGCACAAAAAAGATATAACTATCTAAATGTATGTGCATTTAATAATTTAGTCTCAAAATGTATCAGACAACTAAAAGAACTAGAGGAAGAAATACATAAATCAATAAATGTGATTTTAAAATTTTAACATGCCCACTCAGAAACTGATAGCTCAAGCAGGCAAAAAGTAAACAGAGATAACAAACATGTAAAAAATGTTCTAACAACACAAGTATCCATCAAGACACAAAGGGTTTACAGTTGTGAGTATGTGAAACAGTTTATTCTTGTATTATTATTTATTAATTATTGTAGGAGTTTCCACATGAACAACTATAAGCCTACTTTTGCCCCACTCTGTATATACTAACAATGGAATGTTTATTATTCAGTCTTTAAAAAGAAGAAAATCTTTCCATTTGCAACATGAATGAAACCAGAGGACATTATGCTAAGTGAAGTAAGCCAGTCACAGAAGGAAAAACACCATATGATTCCACATATGCGAGGCATATAAAATAGTCAAACTTATAGAAGCAGAGAATATAATCTCAGTTGTCAGGGGTGGGAGAAGCAGGAAGGGGTGAGTTGTTCACTAGAGCATATAAAGTTTCAGTTATACCAGATGCTTACATTCTAGAGATCTGCTGTACAACATAGCACCTATAGCTAGCAATATAGTATTATGCACTTCATTATTTGTTTAGAGAGTAGATGTCATACCACAAAAATAAAACAAAGGGAAAAAGAAAGCTCTAGGAGATTTTGAATATGTCTATCACCTTGATTGTGGTGATGTTATTACAGGTGTTTGCACATATCCAAACTCATCAAATTATATACATTAAATATGCACAGTTCTTAGTATACCAATTATACCTCAATAAAACAGTTTTTTAAAACTAAGACAAATATTAAGTGACCACAGAGATTTGGGTTTATTTCTGGGCTCTCTATTCTGTTCCATTGGTCTATGTGTCTGTTCTTACGCCAGTACCAGGCTGTTTTGATTACAGTGGCCATGTAATACAGTTTGATAACAAATAGTGTGATCCCTCCTACCTTGTTCTTTCTCAAAATTTCTGCAGCTATTCAGGGTTGTTTATGGTTCCATATAATTTTTTGAAATGTTTGTTCTATATCTATGAAATATGTCATTGGTACTTTAATAGGGATTGTGTTAAATCTATAAATTGCTTTGGGTAGTATGGACATTTTAATGATGTTAATTCTTCCAATCCAGGAACATAGTACATACTTCCATTTGTTTGTGTCTTCCTTAATTTCTTTCTTTGGTGTTGTGTAGTTTTCTGAGTACAGGTCTTTTACCTCCTTGGTTAGGCTTATTCCTAGGGTTTGATCTCCAAAATATATAAAGAACTCACACAACTCCACTCCAGGAAGACAAACAACCCAATTAAAAAATGGGCAAAAGACCTGAATAGACACTTCTCCAAGGAGGATGTACAGAGGACCCAGAGACATATGAAAAGATGCTCAGCACCATTAGCCGTCAGAGAGATGCAAATTAAAACAACAATAAGATACCACTTCACACAAGTCAGAATGGTCATCATAAACAAATCAACAAACAAGTGCTGGAGAGCATGTGGAGAAAAGGGAACCCTAGTGCACTGTTGGTGGGAATGCAGACTGGTATAGCCACCATGGAAAACAGTATGGAATTTCCTCAGAAAACTAAAAGTGGAACTGCCTTTTGACCCAGCAATTCCACTGCTAGGATTATATCCTAAGAACCCTGGAATACCAATCCAAAAGAACCTATGCACCCCAATGTTCATAGCAGCACAATTTACAACAGCCAAGTGCTGGAAGCAACCTAAGTGCCCATCAGTAAATGGATGGATCAAAAGCTGTGGTATAGGTCCTGGCTGGTGTAGCTCAGTGGATTGAGTGCGGGCTGTGAACCAAAGCATCACAGGTTCGATTCCCAGTCAGGGTACATGCCTGGGTTGCAGGTCACAGCCCCCAGCAACTGCACGTTGGTGTTTCTCTCTCTCGTTCTCCCTCCCTTCCCTCTCTAAAAATAAATAAATAAAATCTTTTTAAAAAATTTAAAAGCTGTGGCATATTTACATGATGGAATGCTATGCAGCAGAAAGAAAGAAGGAGTTCCTACCCTTTGCAACAGCAGGGATGGAACTGGCATGCATTATGCTAAGTGTAATAAGCCAAGCAGTGAAGGACAAATACCATATGATCTCAGCTTTAAGTGGAACCTAATCAACAAAACAAACAAGCAAGCAAAATATAACCAGAGACATTAAAATTAAGAACAATCTGACAGTAACCAGAGGGAATGGGGGAGAGGATGATGTGGGAAAAGGGGTAAGAGTTTTCAGGAACAACTATAAAGGACACATGGATAAAACCAAGGGGGGCGTGGAATCAGGGGAACGAGGTGAGGATGGCTAGGATACGGGGGTGGGGGGAGATGAGGGGTAGTAAATGCAGACAACTGTATTTGAATAACAATAAAATAATTTTTACAAAATACTAAAAGATTATCAAGCTCAAGCTATTACAAACATATGGAACTCATTATCTACCAAATTGAAAATATGCACTCTTCGAGGATACATTATGCAGTCAGAAAAATAGTCCATTCAGGTTATAAAGAAATAAATTCTGGAAGATCAATATCATATAGCCCATAGTCTCTGACCATTATACTGTAAATAATTAATAGCAAATAAATAGCTAAAAAATCCCTCATAACTTTAGAAATAAAATATTCTTTAAGTTAAGAAGAATGAAGAGGACTGAAATACTTAGAATTAAATTATAATAAAATGCTGCATGTCAAATTTGTGGGACAGAGATCAAGCAATTCTTAGAGGGAAACCGAGACATTACGCATATTTGTCAGGGCGTAAACAGGCAAACGCAGTAACGCCGCACATTCGAATGAAGGCGTGGGAAAGACAAGAAGTAACATGAAGGGGAGAAAACTGTACTTGAACAATCATTAAAATAAAAAAATAATAAATAAATAAATAAATAAATAAATAAATAAATAAATAAAAACAAGAAGTAACAAAAGAATCAAAGTCAGAAATCAATGAAATAAGGAAGAAAAACAATGAAGATTAATAAAAACAAAAGTTATTTCTTTGAAATGATTAATAAGGTGCACAGACTTCTGCCAAGATTGATCCAAGAATAAAAATGATGAGATATAAACACAGCAAGTGCATAACAAGAAAGGAAACCTGGTCACTGAACATAAGCTATCACATTTTAAAACTTAGATTAAAAATATTATATATATATCTATATATATAGAGAGAGAGAGAATATAATTGTCAAAACTTATGTAAGAAAAAACAGATAAATTCATTAAAGCAATAAGTATTAAAAAATTTAAATAATAATAAAAGATCTTTCCACCTGGAAAAAAAGCACCCCCCCATCATCAGCAAGTTCTACTAGACATTCAAGGAACAGTTAGTCTTATTTTATACAAATTCTTCCAGAAAAGAGAAACAATAATAGCTACCCAGCTACTTTTATAAAATATTATAATCTTTATTATAAAACTAGATGTGAGTAATACAACAAAAGAAAGTTATAGTTGCATTTAATTTATGAAAGTACATTTTAAAATGCTAAATTAAATACCACCTAACTATATTTAATAGTGGCTTTAAAAATAATGATATATATCATGATCAACACAGGTTTATACCAGAAATGCAAAAATGTTTCAAAATCAGGTAATCTACCTTTGTAATTTGCCATATTAATGTACTAAGAGAGAAAAATAATCCTATATGAGTTAAGGAAGAAAATGTATTTGATAAATATCAATGCATATAAAACAGATGGGAAGTTTTTTAACTTCATAAAGGTTATATACCAAGAACTTACAGTATAATTCATAATTAATGTAAAAACTGTAGAGGCATTCCCTTCAGAAACAAAGTCAGGGACAACATCACTGTTTGTGTTCAACAAAGTATGAGGTATCCTGCCAGATGTGATAAAGACAGAGAAATAAGTGCATTGATTGCAGGGGAAATGAGAAAAAAAAACTGTCATTATTTGTCAATGATAAGATACTGCAGCTAGAAAAAAAATGCAATCAAAAAATTATTACAATTAATATAATTCAACAAGTTGATCAGTAAAGTTATAAAAGTTAAACATATTTTCCTCACCAACGGTAACCAACTATGATGTGTATTTATAAATCAAGATATCGTTTACAGTAGCAACAAAAATATAAAATAACTAGAAATTAATGACTACATAATACTTTCATGAGAAATTTTTTTTTTTTTTAGATATTCAGGAAGCTTTTATAGTTTCAATTTTAAAATAAATGTTAATGTCAGTATTTGGAATCTCTCTTTTTTTTTAATTTAAATGAATGTTCAAGTACAGTTTTCACCCCCTTACTCCCATTCAAGTCCTCCCACCCCCCCACCACCCACCCAATCAAGCCCTCCCACCCCCCCTCCCTACCTCCCTCCCATTACTACCCTCCCCCTATCTTTTATCCATGTGTCCTTTAACTTTAATCCTATAAACCCCTCCTCCTC
>PVIA01016352.1:0-19304 GCA_004024845.1 Tonatia bakeri | reverse complement strand
ACCTATCTATCTCTCTATCTCTGTGTTTATTTATTTGGCTTTTAGTAACTTGATAAACTTGAATCACTCTCCCTGATTCTGAGTCTAGGACACTAAAAAAAACCCCAAAAACTAAAGGCCAGACTCAATTAAGGTAAATTCACCTCAATTAAGTATGACAAGTAGATTTTAGTCCATATGCTCATTTCAATACACCAACAACTGGGAAAGCAAGATCATGAGGGCACGTCTGAGTGTGAGGTGGCAGAACAGCATGCTCGACAAGGACTGTCTCCCTGGACACAGGAAGGAAAGTATAGTATGTGAACTGCCCATCTGCCACCCTGACTTAGATGATGCTTCCTCAAGGGCCTCCAGCCAGAAAAGCCCTGGCCACATCCCTCAGACCTTGCAGTGCTGCGTTAGACATGACACGAAGTTGTACTGTGTGTCCTCTAAAAAAGAGAGCCTTCTACCTCAGTAATTTACAACCCAATTTAAAACAAATCAAACCTAATACTCCCATTGTAAGGACCACAGTCTGTCCCCTCCCTTATTCCGTCAATGAAAAAGGAAATGGCTTATTAGAAAATGCTTCCTTAGGTTCCTGTCTTTTAGGATCAGTCAATGATTCCATACCTTAGAAAACTTAAAAACAATTCTTCATATTGAAATTATTTTTGTAATCAAATCCCATTCCCTTGCTTATTTCATATCCCAAAGCAGTGGTGACTAATGACTCATCCTTGTAATTATTTCCATTCTCTGTTGACAGAGAGGATTTGGGTGGGGGTTAGGGCAGGTAGAATGTGTGATTTAAATGTTTACTTAGCATTTCTAAATCATGGAAGATACCTACTAGAGACTCACCATTAAACCATGGCTTCCACCAGCCAAAACATGTGTATTTAGCTTTCTTCACTGTCATCATTACGAGGCCAACTTTCAGAGAGCTGTTCTGGGTATTGCCCCAGTGTCTGAATGCATTTGGTTAATAAATCAGCAGCTTGACACAGCCTGGTGTTTCCAGGCAGGTTCCTTCCAGTGAAGCACGGGAGAAAGAGAGGCAGGGAGCCCATGTACTTGGTCAGGTCACCCAGGCCAACCCTCTGCAAAGCACAGTGGCCTCATGCCTTTCACAAAGGCCGTCACGCTGCAGATCCACGCAAAGATCCAAGAGACCAAAAAAGAATTCCCATGCCCTCTCGCCCATGTTTCCTACAGCTGGGAAACCAAAAGGGTTTCATTTACACTTTACCCAAATGGCAGCCCTCGAACACACCCGACACTTGAACTCTTCTGCTATGTAGTGTTCTATTAAAACCCGTGGTTTTGCATGTAGCTTTGAGTGCGACACTTGGTTGAAGACAGTACTTATGTAATAGAACATCGATGTTTTCCTGACAAGAGACACTAGATAAAAATAGAGGAGCACATATATCCCAACTGTCCGAGAAAGTGGTTTTATAGTTTTTTGAAGTTTTGGGTAACTTTTGCAAGAAGAAGGTGTTGCTTATATAATCGGAACAATGATATAGCTACTTCTTAAAAACCAATAAGGAAATTATCAACAAAGGAACACCATTAGCCTTAAGAGCAGAAATTCAAGTGTTTACTTTGGTTTATAGCTTATCAGAGAGAAGTAGGAGAAGAGAAAATTGGCAAGGAAAAATGTCTGCCTATGCCAGCCAAGGGTATAAACATCTTTAACATTTATCTACAGTAGAGCACAGCGCTCAGAACCAGAACATAGCACTCAGAGTCCCTTTGAAGTACACATCCCACATGTAAGCACAATACACGGGCTGCCAGAATTTGCCCATGGACAAGGTCACCCTTGATGAGGTCTCTCAGGGCTTCATGTACCTGTTCCAGCCACCAGACAGTGGAACAGACTAAGGCTTACGTCTGATTCCACTTTCTAGTAGATGAGAAGGAAGGTATCAGCCCGTGAGTAGGAATACACTTGTTCTGATTCCTGTATGTACTCTACTTCAGCCCCTCAGTGGACAAGCCCCTGCCATCTCCATCCACGAGGTGTTAGGCCAGGGTCAAGGGCTCTGTCTGGGGTGCTAGGACAGGAAGAGGGAACTAGCCCATGCAAAGGTCACCATTATGACACCCGTCTCATTAGTTCACTGCCCTCACTAAATGAAAGAAACAGCCAGACAAAACAAACATGAGCTTGATTTTAATAGAAACATCCTACCAACGACTGACTTTCAGGAAGGGCTACCCCATGTTGTGCTTATGGGTAGGAGCCACTAACACTACCAAAAGTCTAGGAACTTGCTAGTCCTCATTCTAACACACGCTAAGTTTTGGAGCTTGTCCATCTCTATTAAGGTGGAAAGCAAGGAGGCTATTTCCTCATTGGTGGGGATATAGTTTGGTTCAGATCAATTCTGTGAACACTTATCAAGGCTTTGTATTGGGGTTTGGCCTCAGACGCTTCCTCACCATCTCGGTATTGAGCCTAATTTTTCTTTATCTTATATTCCTTATGCTGAGGCCATGCACTTAAACTTGTAGCATATAAATGGTGGTAGTTTAACTAATCTTGAACCTGTTTTTAGACTCAAGAAAAGTTAAGACTAGGTAGCTACACAAATTTAATGGTCCCAAACAATATACTGTATATTCCATACAATATGTGTACAGCCATGTACACTGGCAGGGTTCCCCAGCCTGTTCTTCTTTCAGCTAATTCAAATTTTATTACATCTCTAAAAATGTTTTCCTGTAAATTTGTATTTTTAATAGGGAATAAGACTCTATGTTAGGAGGTCACCTCCAAATTTATGATTTTACCCTCTCTATGAAATAGTTTCTCTCCATTGTTTTCTGTATTTGATTTAATATTAGCCAACACTGTTATGGTCTGAATATTTCTGTCCCTCCCAAAGACCATATGTTGAAATCCCAATGCCAATGTGATAGTACTAGGAGGTGGGGCCTTTGGGACATGCTTTAGGTAATAAGTGTGGATCCCTTGTGAATGTGATTAGTGCCCTTGCAAGAGAGACCCCAGAGTTCTGTCGCCTCCTTCGCCATGTGGAGGAGAAGTTGGCAGTCTGCAACCTGGCTGAGAGCCCTCACTGGAACCTGACCGTGCTGACAGCCTGATCTTAGACTTCTAGCCTTCATAACAGTAAGAAATAAATTTCTTTAGTTTATAAGCCACCCAGTTAATGGTATTTTATAATAGCAGTCTGAATGGACCAAGACAAACACATTATATTAATACATAAAAATCAATTTGTTCATAAACCCCTAGAATATGGCCAGCCTTCTCACTTTAATATGTCAGTATGAGCTCATTGCCTACCTCATGGGAAGCAGAAGACACAGGTACAGAGAACCAGAGGTAAGACGGGGGAGAAAACCAAACCTTGAATTGGGTGAACTCTACTGTAATAATTTAACTCAGGTTTCTCTAAAGAGAGATGAGAATGATGAGCTGAAAGAAGCAGGTAACTTTTAGTCTTCATGTAGGTAAAACAGTTTTTATCACCACTGCCATCAACTTGAACTATAGCTAATTTGAATCTCTCTGCCTCCTCCAGGCTCTATCTTTGGCAAAAGTGCTAAGAAAAATAAAATGGTCAAAGCAAAAGGCATGAGGAGAAATGAGGTCAACTTATAATGCTGACAGTTGAGGGTATCTTGCAAAAGTTAAATGCCCTTCAGTAACTGTAGCCCAACGAGTAACTGCACATCCACATATATTTGCTTAGGAGGAAGTAGAGCACAGAGAGGACAAAGGTCCCATTCAGAGACGTCTACTGACAGACCAGGGTTTCCAGTCAAAAGGTCTCTAACAGGCAGCAGCCATCTGAACATTCCTCACACGCACTGACTACACACAGGGGCCAGGACAGTGCCTCTGGCTCTGGATGCCACTTCAAAATGGGCATAAGCCAGCCTCGATCAGAGCCAATGTTCAGTTAGCTAGCTTACATTTGCTTTAATTCCCTTAATATTTCCTTAAACACAATGGAGTTTATTGTATTCAGTAATTCTGAGAGCTGGGGATTTTCTAATGTAAGTTAGGGGTGTACTATGCTAGGCTGGCTTCAGCTGGGGAGGCTTGGCTAGGTAGGGTGAGTCTGCTCCACGTGACTGTTACTCTCTCCCTGGGCCAGTAGGTTAGTCTGGGAATGTTCTCCTCATGGAGATGGCAGAACACAAGGTAAGTGGAAAGACATAAGGCCCCGTAGGGGTCAGGCTGTATGGATACACTGTCACGTCTGCCTTGCTGTACTGGCCAAAGTGCATCATATAACTGAACCACAAGTCAAAGGCTGAGAAAGTCCCTTTGCCTCTAGGAAACATGGCAAGGGTGTGGGCACAGGGAGGGGTAAGAGTAGGGGACACAATCTCAGTCTCCCTCAGCTACTGACAAACGACTTAAATGGGGCTGCTTCCACAGAAAATTCCAGGGCCTCATCTGCTACTAAGCATAAAACAAAGGAGATGCTAATACATGTTAGAAATATACAGAAAAGTTCAGAGAACAATATAACAAGTACTCATGTGTCCACCTCCAATAATTAATAATTAATATTTTTATATTTGCTTCTGATCTTTTCCTTTTTTATAAAGTATTTTAGAATTTAAGCACCCTGCATATCCCTCTACAATTCTGTTTTCTTCTCCGCTCTGAGGTAACTACTATCCTAAAGTTAGTCTGTGCATATTTTTGTTATATCTGCAGTTATGCACAAAGCCACAGCCCTGATGACAGTCACTCTTCACCCAGTCTTATCACTTTCTGTTAATGTTTAGTCAGCATTTCCAATAAAATTAGCTTCTTCAGCTCAAAAGCTTTTATATAGGTCCTACATGGGAACCAAATAGCTATCCATAGAATATTAGAATTTGACTTGCTCCAGTCTCATATTTTTTGTCTCATATTAAAGAAATGAAAGATGCAGAATTCTGAGGCTAAATAGCTAGAAAATATTTACTCAGACTTGAACATTCTTCAAAGAGAGTGGAGTAATTATAATTATCCGAGGAAGAAATATCACAGGGAAATAAAAGCCAAATGTTTTCCTCAAGAGTCCTCCTTTTGGCTGTTTTGATTTCAACTGGTAAGTCAAAGATACAATTTTAGAATCTTGGCTAAGTTCTTAAAACTTATTTCAAGGACAGATTTAAAGTTGTTAATAGCACAATCACAATAGAAACTTGTGTACTTGGTTATTAAAAATGGAGTAAGAAGAACGGGGGTGGGGGGTGGGGGTGGTTCTCAATGATTTCCACCTGAATGTTCTGGGTCTTTAATGAGAAGCATAAAGGGGGAACGGGAGGACTTTAAGACAAGTCCTTCATTCTTGGTCTAGAATTTAACTGGAATGTAATTAGAAAACAAAAAGTTTGAGTAAGAATATGATCTAGAAAATTCCTGATGCAGAGCCTGGTGTGGACTAGGACAAAGGGAACGCTCCCTCACCAGGCACAGCGTGAGAGGAAAGTGAATCAAGTAACGCATTCTCTATCATATGCCTCAGTTCCCAAGGGTAAGTATTAGTGGCCAAAGTGACGGCACTGTATCTCGATCAAGGTGTTGACTTTGAGGCGGAAGACTTTTGAAAGAATATTAACGCACAAACTTAATGGCCATATTCTATACCTTCTCTTCCTAGCACATATTAATAGTAAAGTATTGTTAAATAAAATCAGTGATCAAATGAACAGGTACTTGTTTTTGCTTGTTTTTGTTAGTTTTCATGTGAGAGAATGAGTTTGCAAACTGCACATCTCTGTGGACATTAACATCGTAAATCCTAGAAATTGAATTCAACTGAACATTTATCAAGTGCTTGCTATATTAAAGTTGCACTTAAAACAAAATTTGCACAAAATAAACAGAGAGAGCCAGTCCCCTCCTCCATGTTTTACTGCTTCACAGTTCTTAATATAATTTTTCTACCATCTTCCCCCTCTCCTCACTCCACTCTAAGCTAAATTGGTTTGACATGTTCCTATTTCTAAGAATCTCCTTCTTCCACGTTTGCAAATATGAAAGAGATTTATTTAGTGTTGAATAAACTTTGCTAGTTTGAAGTTTGTTTTTACTTTGATGGAAATATTTTCTTAGATTTGATTACTAGGACTAACAATAAGGGAACACATTTCAGTGTTACTTCAGAATTTCTGGAGTTATTTCTTTGAGCTCTGTTGTTTATTTTTCTAAACCCCATGCCAAACAATGAACAAAGAAAATCTGGAAGGCACAATTCATGCCATTTATTAGTGGATAATCTGAAACTATAATGATGGAGGTTAATACTTATAAACACACAAATTCTTTACATGTCATAAAATGGACTTCTGTGGCCATGGAAAAAGCCAATTTTACATCTGAATCAGGAGTTAAGGAAGACCTTACCATAAACTACAGAAAGTTAGGGGGAAACTGTAGTGAAAACAAGGTTTTCAGAATCCACTGAAAGACTTACAAGGCAAATGGAGACTAGAACTATGTGAGGTCAGGAATCTGCTTCCCATGTTTCTCCCTTTTTAGCACTGGCTGGACCATGGGCTAATATGTGTGCTGGCAAGTCTTCCAATGAGATTAGGACATGTGACAACCACGGCTGTGGCCAGTACACTGCTCAAAGGTATGTATGGGGTTTCACCAATACCCACAAGTTCTTAGGGCTTTTAACCTCTTCACTTAGTGCCCTTGCCCTACGTTGCCTCAAGTGCTCGTGATCATCTCCCTCTGACAGCAGGAAAACTCGGAGATGGAACCAGTTACATTACTGTCTCTGGAGCAAGTTCTTGTCTTTAACTTCCAAGAACTCTGCTTCAGCTAGGGGCTCAAAAGTGGAAACAGCATGGACTAAGGAAAAGAGGAAGAGGAACAAACACACTGTTTTCCCTCAAATGTTTTCACACAGTGACTTGTTTCACCAGGTCTTTCCAAGGTGAAAATCAAACCTTACTATCTCATTTTATAGATGAGGCACTTGAATGGAGGTACCAAAGGGCTAAGGGTCCTGCCAAACAATTGGAAGTGGTGAAGGCTGGACTGAGATTTGGGCTTTAGGATCTTCTTTCCATCAAACCACTCTTACTGGCCCAGGCTCTGGGAGCTGACCACCAGAGGCTGGCCCTGAGCATGCAATTTCTTCCAGACAATGAGAGACACACTTGTGACTTTTCAGTAACGTACTGCATGACGTTGGGGGTACCACTCTGATGAAATAGCTGTGTGTCCAATTGCATTACTGATCTCCATCCTAATTACAGTGGAACTCTCACACAGATACTACTTACAAAGTAACCTCAAATGCCTCAAGTGTACATGATCATGAGCACTTAGGCATATAGGAGATATACCTAAGAGATGGGAAATATGGGAAAATGACCTCTGAATTGCCAATATTAAGACTCAATTAGTTCAGACCCTAAAGTTGATGCACTTGACTTATACAGTAACTTACTGGCTCTTCACTTGGAACCTGCTCAGTGTTGCTTACATAATCGAACAAGCTGGTGAATCTGGTTTTTCGGGTGGTGGCCTACTAGAAAGGAGAACAGGCTGGTAAGAGTGGGCACAGTGACAACAGCGGGGATTGTTAGAGACAACCTCGAGAAACCTCACAGTCTGGGGACATGCTGGGTTTGTGCCACACATACTTTAATAAGCCCACGCAGTATCACTCACTACATTAAAATAGCATATACAGTGAATGATGTTTATAATAACTTCTGGATCACTGAAGGAAAAACAAGATGTAGGTAACATAAGATTCTTTTATGATAGACTCCCATAAAAAGACAACACTTTCCTAAGTGGTCTATAAAATTTACTTATATGGATTGCCTCATTCCCCCAAAATGCAATATAAAAATAATAACTGATATTTTTCAAGGCTCCCTAAGTGCCAAATACTACCTTAAATGCTTTAATCTTTACAACATGGTTATTACTACCTTCGGGAGAGGAGGTTAAAAATGGACAAAATGGAGTGAGGAATCCTGGGATATCCCCACATGTTCTCAGCTTCAATTTTCTGATACCCTAGTCTGAGAACAGAGGGCTGACACCACATTGCTGGGCAACGGAGCTCGCAGGGAAGTTCCTCAGTCTGTTCATTCTTATCTACATCCTAGAAATCACAGGCCTCACCAGGGTGTGGATGTCTTGTGTTCTGATGGGTCTACTGTGTATGCACCTTTCACCGGAATGATCATGGGCCAGGAGAAACCTTATAAAACCAAAAATGCCATCAACAATGGTGTTCGGATATCTGGAAGAGGTAAGAGCTAGTGTGTACTTGTATATGTATGGGACACATATGGATGCTTGATGTTTACTTATTGAATGCATGTTCCATAATTGAAGTTTCACACCTCCTTCAAGATGATAAAACCCATAACACAGAGGACACAGGGTACCCAACTAAAACAGCTAATGCATTTCCAAAGATGTTCCCCTGGTTTCTGTGGAGTCACCTTGTTTATGCACACACTCCACCTAACTATCCAGCTGCCTGGGAGCTTTCTTCCTGTGGCCCACGTGGTTTTCCTGAACAATCTATAAACAAAACCACTTTCAGCAATATTAACTATCATGAACAGATTCACCAGCATCCCACAACTGGGAGCCCTCATTTCTGTTATTTTTTTAAATTTCTGATGGAAGACTACTAAAATTCAGATAGTGAATAATTTTACTTCTTCTTTTCTTTTAGGCTTCTGTATTAAAATGTTCTACATTAAGCCAATTAAATACAAAGGTTCTATCAAGAAAGGAGAGAAAGTGGGAACTCTATTGCCCTTGCAGAAAGTTTATCCTGGCATCCAATCCCACGTGCACATTGAAAACTGTGACTTGAGTGATCCCACCATGTACCTATAAATGAAAGACAAATGACTAGACCTTCTACACAGAGAGCCATCTTCTTAGAACCTGAATGCATATCCTGCTTTTCAAGAAATCCATGCCCGAACAGAAACAGAATAAACACATGGAAGAAAACAGTGTGTGGATTCCCACCCACTGCCGCTTCCATGTTTTTGCGTGTCAACTAATTTCTCAGGGCTTGCTCCTCTTTCCGTAACCTACGATATCTGGGATGGTATGATTTTTCTTTTTAAGATTTCTTAGTCCTAAATACATAGAATAAACAAACATATAAATAAATTAAAGCTGGTTCAGACTGCATTTTTAATGGCTCTAAAATTAGCTTTCTGCTTTAAAAAAAGCCTGAAACTGTTTTTATGATGTAAGAACAGAGGGTTGTACAGTGTTGGACACACATACACACTTAATAAATATTGACTGAATAAACTGGAGGCTCCTTTTGAGTCAAGCTTTTGGAGAATTTCAGCAATTTCTTTAGGTTTGTCAAACTGGTTGGATAATGAGCTGCTTGCATGGACAAAACAGAATTCGCATGTCTTTGTATCTACACATTCCCACATTGCATGTAAGTGGTAGATCTTCTAGGTAATGAATAATCATAGTCTAAGAAAATATGTAATATTCTAGATTTCAGTATGATTGCATGACAAGGGGCACTAGAAAGGAAAGAGGTCTATCCTAACCTGAAATATCTCATGGAACCAAGTCAGTCAGCCTCAGCTAGCCATATAATAGCTACTTATTTCTACACGACACCCATATTATTCTTTCCAATAGACCAGTGTGAAACAAAACCATGCAAATGTTCAAAGGACCAGAAATAATACAGCTCCCTAGATTTTAGTCAGTCACTAAGAAATGAGTAAAATGAATTCATCATTCTGGAAACTTCCTTCATAAACTTTTGCTTAAAAGCTTTTGGAATGTAGAAAACTACAGCAGAATGACTCCATTCTTAGTGCAGTTGTTAGAACAAAATGTAACTCATTGAACTTTACTACTGGTGAGAAGTGGCTATAGTTGTATATTAACACATAGGTCTAAGAATATTTATGACATCATTATTCGTCAGAACAAAACCTGGAACAACTTAAATGACCATCAACAGTGAGATGGACCAATAAATGGTGGTTGTAGAATGGAATATTACATAACACTCGTAATAAATAATTCTAGCTAACATAACACAATGAATCAATCATAGCAATATAATATTGAGTAAAAAAGATCAAATATAGCACGATACTTTTTAAAAAGTTAAAATTAAAGCCAAAACATAATTTTTAGGAACACATAAGTATGTGATAAAAATATATAAAAAGAAAATCAAACAAGTAATAAACACTCGTAACCTCAAGACTTGATAGGAAAGGACCACTCAAATTTAGGTTACTATCAATGCTGCAGTTTCACAGTTGGGAGGTGATTTCATAAGTATTTATCATTATGAATTACAGTGGTACCTCGGTACTTGTCATTAATTCGTTCTGATGAACGGGGAGCAAGCGAGGACTGGTGAAGTGTTTTCTCTTGCAGGTTGGCTTCGTGACTCATACAAGTTCTAGCAAGTGCAAGTGGTGAGCAAGTGCCGAGTGCTGAAACATTTTTTCTCCTCAATTTTTGATGAGTATGGGGTTTGATGAGTTCTGAAGCTGACGAGTACGGAGGTACCACTGTGTATGTCACAGATGTATATGTTACAGATGTAACAGGACTTTCAGGTAGGTGGCCAGAAAAGAGAGGTAATGATGGTTCTCAGATAGTTTAGAGTCAACACAATTAGTAGTTTCTCATACCCAGTGAGATACTCTTCTCTACTACATTGTAATGTCTTATACAAGGCTAGCAAATTAAGGAGTTTTGGTTATAAAAAAAAGAAAAGCAAACTACAACCAGCACTATCTGGCTTGATAATCTATCTTTTCATCTCCTCAGTGCCGAGTAACTTTAGATTGTTTCCAAAAATTACATTGTTTTCAAAGGGCACAGGCTGTGTCCCTTGAGAACACAAAAAAGGAAATAACACAGACTTTAAAGGCAACAATGAAATATGTGCATAGTCTTCTAAATAATCAACCTCCTGAAGTGACTGTTTTAAAAACCAGACTCATTACCTGGAATGGAGAGCTTCCCCAAGGTAGAGCAAGAACGTTTCCTTCTGCCTAGCATTCCCCAAGAATTCTCACATCTGTTGAACGGAAATGCAAACTTTAGACTAAAGGACTTCTTTCTTAGGAAGAACTAGAATACAGCGCCCTCTGGTGCATTACATCAGGTTTTTTTCCTTTTTTTTTTTTTTTTTTATATTTCCTTTTAGGTTTGAATGTCAAAATGTTCAGCTTAAAGTATTGTTAAGGTTCAAATGACAGAGAAGTAACAGTACTGAGTAACTTATTTTTCCTGAGGGAAAGTGGTTATAATACATACTTTAAAATGTGGTATCAGGCATTAGTCTCATTGACTGTAAATAATATGAACAAAATCAGTTTTTATTTTGGAAATACTTTTTTAGTTTTCTGCAGGAAAGTAACTTTATGGAAATAAAAGTTAAGCGGCCAATTTAGGGCTAGGTCTATATAGGGAAGAATTCTTATATCCTTGTGACATTTATCACATTTAGTGGCATATCAACAGCAATGCGTATAATTTTAAAATCTGTCCATCTCCCTAGCACTTAGTACAATACAAATGAGCCCAGGAAGGTTCACAAGGTAGGAAAAACACAAACTCAAGAACCCTGTTTTTGCATGTCGTCAATATGCCCACAACAGAGCCTTCTCTCCCATTCTCTGCATTTACATTTGCCTGCAAAATTACCCTGACTTTTCCAGAGCTCCCCAACACACGCAAAAACACAAATCTAACACGAACAAGTTTGCTTACAGAACATATTTTCAAAAGCCTAATGCTCAAAATCCATCTAATATCAAACTCTTTCATTTACCTAGAATCCTCGACTCTTAGGGAAACAGTGCTTTCCATGGACTTCCACAGTAAATGGAGACATTTTCATTAAATGAAACATCAAGAATACTTCATATTTCCTCACCTTGTTTTCGTTTGTTCTTCAATTTATCAACCCAGTAAGATCAACCATGGTCTCGTTTAATTGAGCTGATGAGTTTTAGTCTAACTTTTTTTCTGAGAGTTATTAATTACAGTGCTCAGTTCACTAGGTTCGACTACTGAAGACCACTATTTAGAGTAGCAATTTCTCATTCAATGTAAAAGAGGCCACTCGCAGTCCTCATTTCTCTATGCTGGTGGGCTGCAGGAATAAACTCCCGCTCGACCTCCCCCTCTTCTAGTCCCTTTCTGTTTCGCTTTGTTGTCCTCTAGTGCAAACACCGCTAGCATCTATCACCTACCACTCAGGTATATACACTTTAATACCAGGTGAGGCTGGAGGGTTACATCTTCAGTTTTTCCACCATTAACTACTCTGACCTCCAAGCAGTCTGACCCCTCCGTCTCAGTTATACCACTTCCTCTCTGTCTGGTAGTCCTGTTATTCCAATCAGACCCCAAGTTCCCTGTCATTTGCTGCTCCTGCACTCTAGGAGAGCACAGAAATCTTAAGGTATAGCTGATATAATCTGCAATAGTATTGACTGTCTTTAAGAAATTGGCTTTTTTTCCAACCAGTAATAGCAGCTCCACTGGTATTTATTTAGTGTGTACTAATGTACTACACACTACACTACACACTACACCGTTTTGAGAGGTTTGGACTCAAAGGTGAATGAAATGAGATGCCTGTTCTTCAAAAATATTCAAAAACTGGAAAATGATAAACATATTTTTAACTTTCTTTTTATTTTTAAATTGATTATCTTAGAAGGAAATTTAAGATATTGAAGGGAACAAGTTTTGTGGGATTGGGGGAGAGAGGTGGGGATGGCTGGGGTGGGGGGAAAATGAAGACAAGTATACCTGAACAACAATAAAATAAAATAAATTTTTAAAAATGCTACGGAAAGGTTATAGGAAAAAAACAGAAAGTAGTTAAATAAAACTTATTGAGTGCCTACTATGGTGCTAAATATCATGGCAGATGCTGGGAACACAACAGTGAGTAAAACACAACAGTGAGTAAACCCACCAGTGATCTTGCACTGTGCAACAGAAGCAGCAGATAATCATACAAGTGAAGGGCAAGTCACAACAATGGTAAGGGCCACAAAGAACAATC
This sequence comes from Tonatia bakeri, assembly GCA_004024845.1. Classification (NCBI taxonomy): domain Eukaryota; kingdom Metazoa; phylum Chordata; class Mammalia; order Chiroptera; family Phyllostomidae; genus Tonatia; species Tonatia bakeri. The sequence goes on along the minus strand of PVIA01016352.1, from coordinate 6,249 downwards.
ACAGAGTGCTGAGAGTCATGGAGGCTTCCCTGAGGAAAAGACTCTAAAGGAAAGATCTGAGGAACAGAGAGAGTAATCAAAGTAGAATGATTAATATGTACGCATGCCTTCTGACTGGAGCCTCTGCACAGCAGGCGTAAGGACCTGGAAGAGAATGGGAGCAGAAGGGCACGGGGTAGCTTGGTGGGAAGAAAATGAGAGCAAACCTGGGTGAAGCCAGACCTCGTAGGACCTTATGCATCATTTTAAAGATATATCTTCATCCTAAAGTCAATACATAGCCATTAAGGAATTTTGCTTACTACTGATTGAATTACAAGATCGCTCTGCAAAGTATTTGGCATCATTTCAGATGCACAGTAATAGGTCAATAAACACTGATTCCCTCCCAAACACACTCTGCAAAATTTACTTTTTTGTCTCAGTAGTGTATTTAATCAACAATCACAGTATCTTCATAAATGAATTAGCATTATTTAATTTTAGTCTAATGTCAATTTACTTTCAAGTTAATGTAATAAAGTAGAATTCCAAGTGTACTGGAAATTGAAGTTGTTTATTAAATCATAACATGTTATTATATAGTACTAAAAATGAAGTATAATTAAGTCAGCATCTGTATCTATATTTTGGTTTTACTCTTAGTTTTTAATACTAAGTACTTTGTAAAATATATTATTAAGATGACACAGAAACAATTACAAAAATATAAAGTTGTAAATGGCATAATTTAAGGGATCCAAAGCTCAATATTGTGAACTTATTTAGCAAGGTAAAATACGCCTTCAAGGAAGGCTAAGCAACTTATCTAGAAACTATTTGTAGTTCTTAGCACATCAACCATCTAACCACAACACAGTCTCTGTGCTGTATTTAGGAAAATGTTTGGCTTTTCAAATTTCTCTTTTTTCAAATGTTTCTGCTGCAACCTATTAAGACAGTTTGCAAATGATGAAATACTTTACCTAAAATATTTCAGCAATGCATCTTAAACTTTACATTTGCATAGACTGAAAGAAGCTATTTTTTTTATTAAAAAAAAAGTTAGAAATCTTTGGTAGTCAATTACCAAATAGGCATGACATCAGGGAACCACAGTCTTCCCAGGTATTTGGAAACTTCAGTGTGAATTTCATCTAGGCTGTAATTGTCATCAGGGATCAAAACCTCCTCCATTATAGAGAGCTGGGCTAGCCTTGTCCCACACAGTCTTACAAACTCGAGGAATGCACTGCAGCTAACTTCGCACTCACTCAGGCCCAAGGCTGTGAAGTTTTTACAGTGTTTAGCAATACAAACAAGTTCATCATCAAGAGTCTGGAGACCATTGGCACACACCACTAACTCGATCAGTCTTGGACAGTTAAGACCTATCCGTCCAAGAACTGCTTTGCTTACTGAACGGCCAAAATAAAGGTGAGTAACTGGGGTGTTTTCTTGGAAGAATGTCTCAAATTCCTCTTCATATAAAAAGAAGTACATAACAACATTAACTCCAGGGGAGTGTTTAATAAGCGCATCCCAACTGCGTTTTTTAATAGAATGAAATTCAATTTGTCCAGGATTTTCACTCACAACATCAATTCGAAGATGTTCAAGGTTAACATGAGTCTCACTTGAAAGTGCCAGGAGAAGTTCATCACTTAGCATGTAATAATTCAATGCCAGTTCTCTAAGGCCTTGACAATGATCAGCTATACAAAGGATTCCTGTGGGAAATGAGGAAAAATTCTTCAGAACGAAGATCACACTAACAATAACGTTTTGTCAATTTACATTTGATGTTAGTCATTCATTATTTACTAAAATAGACACCTAATGATTTTTGAGGTGATGGATGCCAAGATACACATAATTATATATACTAATATACCGGATGCAGCAAAAGTAATGCCACTGAGTGTGGCTGGTTGGGCATGTGAATGTCCCGCACAAGATAAACAGCAATTTGAGCATTTCACCTAAAATTTCATATGGTGTGCTTCAGTGTGATGTTGCTATGTTATAGAATTCCACATTTACTATTTTGTAATAAAAGATTTTTATGTAATAAAAAAGAGGTGTTATCTGTGCTGGACCCTGTATATATAATTAAAATACTCTAAGGAGAAGCTATTTAAATTATCTCTAGCTTACAGATTAAGACTTCTTTTGAAAAAAGAGTAATAAATTATGTTCCAAAAGCATGTAGATTTTATAAGAAACTGCATTCTTACTATCATTATAGTAAAAAAAAATCATGCAAGCTTAGAAAAATATAACCTACCATCAGATGAAACATGAGGACAGCTACTCATTTTTAGGAGTCTTAGAGTATCACTATTATTTGCCACGAGAATCTTCAGTGAGGGATCATCCACTGGTGTGTCTTCAATTTTGATTGATGACAATGATTTTGAGTTGATAAAAACAACTGTAAGTGCTGACACAAAATGAGACTTGCATGGCAATAAGAAAAAAATTATGAAAACATTATTTAAATATCTATAGATTCAATCAAATTCATTAAAACTAATATATCAACATATGCTTACAATAACATAGTAAAAGCAATCAACATATTACTGTTTTTTGTATCACCATTAGCTACTAGAAGACATTTTTATAAAAAAGTATAGTTTTAAAAATACTTTTACAATTCATAAATGTAATGGTGAGAAGGGGAAAAGTTTGAAAAATTTCGTAAGTATATCTTTCAATTATTTTCAATCTTAAGGATTTTGTTTTCAATATTAAAAGGGTATGATTATATTTATTTCCTAGAATAGAAGTTGGCAAGGTATGCTCTGCCAGCCAAATCCAACCCAGTCTGTTATTGTACAGCTCATGAGTTAAGAATGGTTTTCACATCTTTAAGTAATTGCAAAAAATGTTTTGAAGACTATCCCATGACATGTGAACATTACTATCCCATGACATGTGAACATTACTATCACATGACATGTGAACATTACTATCCCATGACATGTGAACATTACTATCCCATGACATGTGCACATTAAATGAAACTCTTTCAGTGCACATAATTGAAGTTACCGTAGCACAGCCATGTTGCTTCAAGTATGTATTGTCTATGTCCACTTCAACACTGTGCTACAAAGAGCTGATGGTATTGCAACAGCAGAGGGACAGCAAAACTGCATGAGCTGCAGAGCCTAAAATATTTACTATCTTACCTGTTCAAACCCTGCCTTGGAGGAAAGAGAATTTTTATCTGGTTTATTCACTCCTGTATTCCCAGCACCTAAAATAGTATCTGGCACATAGTAGAAGATCAAAAAATATTTGCTGATGAATAAGTGAACAAATGATGTCATTCTTTGGTGACATGCTTTTTGCTAGCAAATTAAATAAAAATGTTTTGAAAAGTTTCTGAAGATTGACAAACTAAAGCTTATTTATAGTTTGACTTCAAAATGGGTGGGGTTTCACAAGTTTTCAGATCCAGTGTTTTTGGATACAGATGGAAAGTCTGGAAACCAAATCCATGCATGATCATTTTTCCTTTTTCAATATCTATTTGGATCCTACCAGAGGTTCTATTGTTCCTATTAGAATGACCAAATTGGTTACAAATCTAAATTAATTTATAAGAAAACAACAAACAACAAGCAAAATATAACCAAAGACACTGAAATAGAGAACAGGCTGACAGTGACCAGAGGGGAGAGAATTTCAGGGGAAAAGGGGAAGGTTTACAGGAACAAGTATAAAGGACACATGGACAAAAACAAGAGGGGATGGAAATGGGAGGGAGGTGGGGAGGGCTGGAAGGGTGGGCTGGGATGGGAGTAAAAGGCAGAAAACTGTACTTGAACAACAATTAAAATTAAAAAAAAAAGAAAGAAAATCTGTTGGTGTATACTAATTGCTAACTGATTTACACAAATTTTTGTATAGCAGATGGCTATCCTCTTTACTTAATTTTATGATGCCAAACATTGTTAGAGAAATATAAATACATCACTCTTTTTCTTTACAAAATATAAGGGTTTTTTCCCCTTTAATCAACTCTCAGTGGACTCTTTTAATCCCAAACGACATGGTTATGCATCAGAATATAGGTATCCTCTACTTTTTGAAAGTTTTGCTTTACATCACTTTACTTTTACAAAGACCTATATTAGTACTTGTTTTCGTAAACCAGGAATCCAAAGAGGATTTAATTTCTATGAAGAAAGGCAAAAAGCAAAAATAGCATTCAGCACTTTGTTTTGCAGTGAGCTGTTGCAGAGGCAGCATGCACCTTGAGCAGTGCGAGTGGCCCCGCCAGCTCCTCCTCCAGGAGCTACACTCAGCCTCTCCGCATCAGGCTGCCATGGCTTTGGGCTGTGTCTGTGAACATCTGTGCTTCATATTAATTTGTTTTGCATATCCATTGGTAAGATGTGTCCTAAGATAATGGCTCTGTGCTTTATGCCATTTGGGCTTACAAAAGGTTTTATAGTACAGTTCTGCTTTTGGATAGCAATGGAAACCTGTACAAATTTTATTATAATAACGATATATTATTTTTTAGCACTTTTTATGCCTAGCAAAATGCTATACTTTTATCTTACTTCCCCTTAGTTTACAAATGAAAAAAAAAGTGAGGCTGAGAGAGATCCACAACTTCACCAGAAGCCACAGAGCTCATTTTACTGGGGAGGCAGAGCTGGAAATGAAGCCTGCCGGTCTCAGTCGCCTCGCTCGGGTGTCTGCATCAGCTAACCTAAAAGCTGGCTCTCAGAGCTGATGTGCAACATGAGAGACAGCTTAGAACCTAAAAATTTCAGGTCAGTCTGAATCCACAGTTTGTCAATAAGGAAATAACCATTTAGAACTAGTAAGCTTCCATCTGATTACTGATATTACTCTAATCCCCAAATGACCCATTTTTTAAGGACATCTCTTAAAAAGGAAAACAAGCTAGCAGAAATGCTTGCTAAAAGAGAGCCATGACACAGTTTATGAGAGAAGAGATGCTACTATTCCTCTTCCCTCTTCTATAGGAAAGTTTCCATTAGCCCATTTTATTGACCCCCGTAACTTAGTGCTTATTATATATCAGGCACTATTCTAATTCTGGATTTATAACGGTAAGTAAACGAATTAGAATATTCCCCTTCAAGGATTTTATGGTTTGGTCTGGGGAAAAGAGAATAAACATGTTAAATCAATGAGGTATTTTGAAGTCCTGATGAAAAACATAAAGAAACTAAAATATGGTCATGTAAGAGAGGATCACTCTAAGAGTGGGCACTGTTTTAGCAAAAGCAGTCAAGGAGGCCTCTCTAAGCAGAGGGCATTCAAGTCGAAGCAAGAATGAAGAGAAGACAGTTATTAGTTTCTGTGGCAGAGACTGCTGGTTGCTTCTGAACAACAGTTCATAATTTCTTCTTTGGTAATCTAGTCCCAGTATTTAGCCGGGCACATTGCACCCAGCTAAAAGACATCTGTGTGGCCACAGGGCTAAATTCTGGCCAAGGAGACAAACAGCAGCATTATGGGATACTTATGGCTAGTCTCCCTGAAAAGGAGAGGGCATATCCTTCTTCCCCCATCACTTCCATCCAGCTGTCTACAACAAGGACGTGATGGCTGGAGCTCAGAAAGCCACCTTTGACAAAGAAGATGAAGAAAACAGCTTGGAGAGAATGCAGTGCCTGGAGGACGCCTGGCTTCCAAACACCTCTACACCAGCCATAGACTGTCTCACCTAGGGGTTCCTCTAACATAAGAGAAATAAACTTCAGTCCCGTGTTTTAAGCCAGTTATTTTGGAATTTCTACTACATGGACTGAAAAATCATCCTAACAAATGCAGTTTATTTAGTTAAATATTACGCTGTTCCACCTCCAATGAAGCGAGTCTAGAATTATAGGAAAGACATCCATTTACACATATGCAAAGTGATTAAGTAAATTAGCACTTGAAAACCATACATCTAAAGTTTATATGAATGACATTTACTGGGGAAACATTTACTAAAATTTATTTAAAGAATGAAACCATGCACAAGCTATTTCAGCAAAAATAAGTGCTAGTCAACAGAAAACTCCTTTAAATTGTTGAGTACAAGCAGAATATTGTCTGTTTTTAAGAAAAGAATCTTTTCTGCTAGTTTGACAATATTTAAGAACTTTACAAAAGAACTTTACAATATTTAAGAATTGCACCAAAAGGAGTTCCGGCCAAGATGGAGAGGCATAGGTAGTCGCATTGTGCTTCCTCGCACAACCAAAACTAAGGACAACAAAAATTGAGAAA
>PVIA01016351.1:0-19263 GCA_004024845.1 Tonatia bakeri | reverse complement strand
GGGAATGTGGGTGGGATGGGGTGGGCAGGGCAGAGGGGAATAAAGGGGGAGAAATGGACAACTGTGATAGCATAATCAATAAAATATATTAAAAAATAATGAATGGCTTATCTTGTTTCACTTTGCAAACCCTGGACTCCATTTACCCTTACGCTTTTCAGTAGGTGTCTCTAAAACATAAGGACTTTTTGTTTCTTAACCCAGTTTTCAGCAGTGATTCTACAGTGGGCCTTCCCAGGCCTGAAGAGTTGGAGGCTGCTTAACGGGGCGGAAGAGCCTCCAATTTCCATGCAGCCTCCCCTGCAGACTCTGCCCCTGGCCAGCCGGTTGCCATAGCTACCAAGAGACCACAGCTATGGAACACTGAATCCGAATTACAAAATCAGTTCAGCTTATTGAGTGGCAAAGAAGGCTCAAGAGTAGAGACTGAGGGGGGGCAGGTTTGGGCTGTTTTCTATCAAAACCATACTTCTTGAGAGTGGTCCATATAGTGTTTCCATTTCCCCATTTCCCATTCATTCCTCAACCACCTCTGTTTGATTTCTGCCCCCCGTTTTTCATGGAAACAGTTCACACCACCAAGACTGCCACATTGCTAAGTCCAACGGGTGCTTTCCTGGCCTCCTCTTCCTGGCATCTCAGCAGTGTCGGGCACTGCTGGCCACTCCCTGGCTCCTGGGGCGCCACACCTGGCCGGTTCTCCGCCTGCCCTCAGGCTTCCGTTTTTCCTTTTTCTCTCATATTTCTCTACTCAGTGATTAATGTTAGCACTCTTTAGGGATTGTGAGTGGATGTCCTTTAGGTGCTGTGCTCCTCTCACGGGCCATTTTACCTATGTCCATAGCTATAATTACTGTACTCAGTGGCTCCCAAACTTATGTTTCCAACCCAGACTTTTCCTCCGGTGCCGGGCTTTGGCATCCAATTGCCTACTTGACAGCTTTACTCAGATGTGTTGCCTCAGACGGAACTCATCCTGGACTCTTGCAGTGTTTCCTATTTCAGTCAGTGGCACCCATCTAATTAGAAACCTGGACTGTCGCAGGCACTGCCTCCTCTCCTTAGCACCTACATCCAATCCATCATCAAATTTTATTTGACTTCCTCCATATTTCTTGAACCCATCTACTTTTCTTCACGTCCACTGCCACAGTCGGGGGCCGAGCCCCCGTCAAGGCTGTCCACGCTAACTCAAGAACAGCGGGCCTTCTCCTTGGTCTTCCTGTTTCCTCCCTTTTCAGCCAGAGCAATCTTTTCAGAAGGCAGATTTGATCACCAGCTACAGCTTGGAATCCTTGGGTGGCCCTCTATTTACCTAGAGGAAACCCCCAACCGTTAACAGGGCCGGGGCCCAGGTGACGTGGTGCAGCCTCCTGTGGAGCCGCCGCTGTTCTCCCTGTGGTCTGCTCACTGCCGTCTTCTGGCTCATCTGTCATGTCCCGTTCCCTCCACTGTGCTGCGCTTCTTCCAGAAATGCTTCCCTGAGCCCCCCATCTATTTGTTCTTCTTTTCCTTTTTTTTTTTAAATTGAATTTACTGGAGTGACATTGGTTAATAACATTACATAGGTTTCAGGGATACAATTCTATAACACACCATCTGTATATTGTATTGTATGTTCACCACTCCAAGCCAAGTCTCCTCCCATCACCATTTATCTCCTCTTCTACCTCCACCGACCCCTTTTCCCCTCTGGTATTCACCATACTGTTTGTGTCTATGATTTTTTTTTGCTTAATCCCTTCACCTTTTTTATGTAGCACTTTCCTCCCCTCCCCTCTGTCAGCTGTCAGTCTGTTCTCTGTATCTATGAGTCTGCTTCTAGTTTGTTTGTTAGTTTCTATTGTTCATTAGATTCCACACACAACTGAAATCATATGGGACTTGCCTCTGTCCTATTTGCTCTTTAACTGTCAGCTCCTCAGTGCAGTCTTCTCCCACCCCCGGTCCAGGCCTGTCTCTTTCCTCACTAAGAGATGCAAGAGCCATCCCTTCAAGGCAGTGGACTCAGTGTGCAAACAACCCCGTTCAGAGTGCGATAGGATTAATGTCCATCTCGTAGCACACACTAGGTTGCCAGGGCAAAGGCAGAGGCGCTTCCTGCCATTGGAGCCGCAGTGCTCAGCACCGTGGTCACATGCAGCAGGAATGTCCTGTTTGCTTGACACAAAAATGTGTCACAGAAAGACACATTTCGAGAGGCCACTCGAGAGACAGATGAGCAAAGAACAACAACTAGACAACTGCAGAAAACCAAGTACAAATACTCCATAAGCAAACAAAGAGACGCTCTGCTTTCCTCATATCGGGTCGGTCAAAATGTTTGTTTGGTTTCTTCTGTAACAGGGCTCTAGTAGCGCTTAGTTGTCTTTAACTTCATTTAAAACAATTTTGTTAGATTGTATTGTGACAGCTGTCATATCAGCGTGCATTAAAAAAACTTATCAAAATTGGTGAATTTTTGTGTAGCCATTTTAATATTGAAGGTTGCAAAAATATGCAACATTTTTGGCGTACTATGCTTTATTGTTTCAAGAAAGATGAAAATGCAACTGAAACACAAAGAAAGATTTGTGCAGTGTGTGGAGAGGGTGCTGGGACTGATGGACTGTGTCAAAAGTGCTTTGCAAAATTTCATGCGGAGATTTCTCACTGGACGATGCTCCACTGTGGGGTAGGCTGGTTGAAGTTGATGGCACTCAGATTGAGACAACAATTGAGAACAACCAACATTACACCATGTGGGAGATAGCCAGCATACTCAAAACATCCAAAGCGATGAAGTTATTGGTGAACATGAAGAAATGTGTCTCTTCTTCTATGGAAAAAAACATACGGACTTTTTGGCCAACCCAGTCGTTTAAGAAATGTAAATCAAAACCACAATGAGATATGCTTGATCCACCAGATTGGCAAATGTTTTAAAAGATTTATGCTGCCAGAATTGACAGGTATATGAATAAGCAAGCACCCATTACCTTATTGGTGGGAACATAAACTAATTCAACCATATTGGAGGGCAGTTGGTTATATTGTTAAAACTTTTAAGTGCCCATACACATGTCCCAGGAATTGTACTTCTAGGAAACTACTTGAGGTATATCTTTCTCTAAATATACAAAAGTGTTTGTAACAAAGATATTCTCTGCAAGTTTTTAAAAAAATTCTCACCCGAGGACATGCTTACTGATTTTAGAGAGAGGGGCAAGGAGGGAGAGAGAGGGGAGAAAGATAGATGTGAGAGAGAAACTTCGATTAGCTACCTCTTGTGCGCACCCCTACCAGGTACTGAAGCCAGAACCTAGGCATGTGCCCTGACCAGGGATCGAACCCATGAACTTTTGGTGTACAGGATGATGCTCCAACCAACTGAGCGACACTGGACACAGCTCTGCAGGGTTGTTGTTTTTTTTTTAATGTAGAAAAAAACTGAAAACAACCTAAACAGCCATCCGTGGAAGATGGCTCGAGGGAATTATCATAGAGGACAGTGAGGCCCTAAAAACAACGAGACCAGCTTCGTGTGGGCATGGCAAGGCTCCGTGATAATTTTTAAAGAAAACAAAAATGCAAACAGTGTGTTGGGTCTCATCTGTGCATACTTTTAAATAAAAGCATATACATAAAACATGCAGGCACATGCATAAACTTTTTGGGGACAAAAACTAGGGTTTAGGTTGAGATGAGAGATGAGAAAAGAGACATTTCCATTTTGTATCTTTTTACTACAATTCAAATTTTGCTTTATCATGTGCCTATGTTCCTTTTCTTTAGGCTTAAACATTTTAATTACTATAAAGGAAACAGTACAAACAGACTTACTCCTGAGGAATATATGTATTTTCCCTCTTTACAACTTCTCCTTAAAATCCCATTTAGAGCATCAAAAGCTCAGAATTGAGGCAAGTCCTGGCTAGGATTGTATTGCCCTGCCCTGGCTGGCGTAGCTCAGTGGATTGAGCGTGGGCTGTGAACCAGGCATCGCAGGTTCGATTCCCAGTCAGGGCACGTGCCTAGGTTGCAGGCCATGTCCCCCAGCAACCGCACATTGATGTTTCTCTCTCTCTCTCTCTCCCTTCCCTCTCTAAAATAAATAAATAAATAAATAAAATCTTTAAAAAAAAAAAAGATTGTATTGCCCTTAATGGCTATATTGTAGGAGAGGTTATTATCTGGAAACCAAAAGGTCCAGTAATGAACTGTTTGAAATACTGCAGAGGAGGGAGATGCCAGGGCCTCCCAGGACATCAAACATGGGGACCCTGAATCCTTTACTTCATACCCCCTCTAAAGGTTTACATGAATCCTTACTCATATAGCAGCAAAACATTAAAAAAGCTGTATTAGAGTTTCCACCAACAGGGTCCTGGTTCCATATGCCTAGGGTTAGCGTCTGACGCAGCTCCCAAACTGGCCGCAACGTGGCTGGGCAAACGGAAAGCAGCTGTGCCTGCAGGTCATGGGCCCACCGGCAGTGTCAGCACGTGAGCGGTGTCTGGGACGACCCCACCAACAGTGCGGTGGGCTTGTGCCTCTTGCCAGTGGTGTGTGCACTGCGGGCAAGCTTCGGCAAAGCCTGTTTGACAGTCAGCCTCACGGCGGTGTCAATGTGAGGAAACCACTTTTTGTTTGACATTTAAAGGGTTTATTCCAGTTTTAGAAGTCCGCACTTGACATGCATGTTTGGCTTAAACCATCTGCACCAGCAATGCCCTTCTCCGAGATTCCTGCAGAAGGTTTATCTACCCAAGCCCTGGTTCTCACACTTTGTCCCATAGTTTCAATGCCCATTGCTGACGGCCCAGCCAAAGGCTTCCACAGTCAAATGAAGAAGGTTGTTTGCTTTGAGCAAACGGATCACTGTGATCTCGATGCCCATTTCTTCCTTTGGAAAATGAAAGTTAAATTTTCTCCTGGTAGCAAAATTCTATCTTCTTAATCATTCAGCAGTTCTTAGAAGTTATTTGAGAAGTAGCCCAACAAAATCAAAGGTGAAGGGGTCCAACACCACTGCCCACCACCACAACACCAGCTGGGGGTCTGCAGCCCTGCCACTTCCCGTCCAGCCCATGGGCTTCCACAAAAGCCCACAGAGGGGCACAAACCCAGATGAGTCTTGGAATATGATAGCTAATATGGAAACGGAACATAAACTATTCATATCATACCACCGCCTTGGAAGGGCCTGTCAATTACATCTTTATTTTAGCATTCCTCCCATTGTAAATGTAGGCAACAAACCATAGTAGTGCTGGCAGTACTGTGACTCTGTCACCAGTGGAAATCACATATACGAGATCTGTCCAGAAGGTATCTGGCCATGTACTATAATGAAAAATAGAGACATTTATTGAAGAATATACAAGATACATGAACATTGTACATAAGACAACGATGCCTCACTCCCTTTCCAAGTAGGTACCTTGGGTCCTCACACAGTTCTCCCAGTTGCCATCAGCTGCTGGTCAGATATTCCTGAATCTCATGAATGGTCTGAAATCTCTTCCCTTTCAAAGGTAATTTTAGTTTTGGGAAAAGCCAGACATCACAGGGTGCCAAACTGGGTTGTAGGGGGGCTGAGTCACCTGGGTGATTTGATCTTTTGCCAAAAAACTCTGCATGAAACGTGATGCATGAGTGGGAATATTGTTGTGATGAAGCTGCCAATCACCAGTTGCCCATAGCTACAGCCTTCTGAGTCATGTGAACAGTTTCTGTGGAGGAATGTTCAAGCTGAAAGCAAAATCTGATGCAGATTTGTTGCTCTACTTGCTCAGTCATTTGAATGTGACAGCCACATAGTACACACACTCACTCAATGGTGTCTACCACCCCTACTGACCAGTACAGTGAAGTTGTCATTGTTCACACATGTGCATTCCAGTCCACTCTTCTTGGCTGCCAGGTTACATTGACATCGTGCAAACATTTCTCATTATATTAACAATGGCTGGACTTTTTCTGGACAGATTTTGATATTCATATAACATTAAGATGTTACATATATTTTTGAAAAATTGTTTAAAAACTCATCACTATATATAACAATTACTGTAATTATGTGTCCCTCTGTTGGGAACCACCCTGCCTGGTATTAGAAGCTGTAACCCCCACCAAGGTAAGGCTGAGGGAACGGCCTTAGACTGTAAGCCAAGGAGACAAAAGCTTATCTCCCTGGCAGGAGTGCCACTTCTGCTCCTTTGACTTTACCCTGCCTGCCCCCCAATGCTTGGTTTGTTAGCCAATGACAGGTAAGATTCCCCAAAGGGGAGAATGACCTAAGATAGGCACGATCACATGGGAGGCCCCCAAGGAAGGACTTTGGGGGCTACAGCAAAAGGGGGTGATGGACCCTCACCCCTCGGCTTTGACATAGCCTGAGTCCTCATTGTCTGTGAGAAAATCTCCTAATTTCTTGGCTGCCTTAATTTCCTTACTCCACCTAAGCCTGAAACAATGACAGAGGGTGGTGCAGCCCTGTGCTGGAAAGGGCGGGTTCCCTGGGCAATCAGGACTAAGAAAGAATATGTAAAATCCTGTGAAACCTGCTTTGTTTAGAATGCTCTCAATGAAATGATAAGGGTCCAAGCAAGAAGTAAGTTTGTTCCTCAAGGTTTTACAGCTCTTTAGCTATCTGACCCTGACTCAAAATAGGCCCTCAGACTTCTTTGTTATCTATTGTTTGATCCTTACTTCCTGGCAATGAGCTTTACCTGAATTCCTGTGTAAATGAACCCAATAAAAGCCCATTGAGGAAGAGGCTCCTGGCCCTTCTCCTTTGAGAGATCAGCCACCTTTCCTCCCCAAGTGGATCATGTCTTGGTAGACTTATTCTCATCCGTGGCGGCCAGGGTGGGGGGCCCTGCGGGCGGAGCCCCCCCACCCCACATCTGGCCAGGTCGCTCTCCCCTAGAGAGGGTAGCCATTTCGTCCCTATTTCCCCACAGGACTCGGTTGTCTCTGTGTATGTTTTTCTCATGTTTTGACGAGCATCCGCAGCCGTGATGGACACTGAGGGCCCGGTACCCTCCACAGCCCTCCAAGAGATCTCCTATTTTAATTTTAAAGAAGCACATGTCACTATATTGCAAATTTCTTTTCTAAAAATTTGTGGATAACTACATTTTAATACAATTGGTTTCCTTTGTACTCTTCTGTGTCTTATTTTATGGATTTAAAAACAATATTCTGAGAAGGTGCCCACTGACTCTCAAGGGGTTCCATGGCACAAACAGGTAAAGAAACTCTGGCCTGGTGATTGATGGTTTTCTGAATACAAGTGAATGGAGAGTGTGGTCAATAATACTACAATAACTTTGTATAGTGAGAATAATAACAGTGTGGTGATAACTTTGTAATGTATACACATATCAAATCACTATGTTATATACCCGAAACTAATATAATATTATCAATCAATTATACTTCATAAAAAACCCACAAATGAACTCAGAATATGGATGCCAATCCTATAATATGAATGCCAGGACTCCCTTTACCTTTCTTATACAAATGAGGAAATAGGCTCAGAGAGATTAAGTTGCTTGTTCCAGCTCATAGACTATTATATAGAGTTCAGGACCTGAACTTCGATAATCTGGTTCCACATTCTTTCCCTTACACCAGTGTGGTCTTTGGACCAGTCGCATCAACACCCCTGGAAGCTGGTGAGATATGTGGGTTCAGGCCGGCTGAATGGGAAACCCTGGGGCGGGGTCCAGCATCAGGTCCCCCAGGTGTCTACGGTGCATTTAGAGTCGGAGAACCACTACAGTACACCCTTCCTCTGATCAAAAGAGGAGGCTTCTCAGTCAAGGGGGGGAAAGGTTTCACCTCTCATCCTCTGGCTCTGCCTGAGTAACAGGGCAGACACAGAGGAGGGACACCGAAGGGTCATTCTGGGGGGGCCTCCGCTCCACCCTCCCACTGAGGCCCTCCCTACAGGCCTGTTCTCCCTGTTTGCAAGCATTTGGGGTTCTCAGAGCCAAGTTTTTTGAGTTGTCAGCAATCCATCTGAGAGGATGCCTATAATTGTGTGACTTTATACACAGGGCATAGCCATTAGGGTTTGGATTTGTGACTAATCCTTGGCAGGGGGTGGGGAAGGAGATATGAAAGAGTCCAGTTCAACTGCACACACTAGCTCCAGATGCTCAGCCCTCCTCTGTGGTGTCACACCCCAGGACGCAGTCTCCTCATGGTCACTGACCGGCTGTATCCGGTGCCAGAAAAGCAGGAGGAGCTCAGGCAGGTTAAGTTCTGATGTAGTTGCCATTTCTCCAACACTTGTGAAATGGGTCTGATTAGGTCATTTCAGTTGAGTTAATTACATTGGCAGCCTGAGTTGTAGCTGTATTAGAATTAAAAAAAAATTAGGATATAACTTATATACAGTGAAGTATTTAAATTATGAGTTTATAGTTTAGTTTTTGTATTTATATTACACCCATGTTACTACTACCTGAATAAAGATATAGACCATTCCAGCCTTGAAGGCTCCTTTCTGCCCCCTCAAAGTCATTACCCCTGTCCCCACAAGGCTCGAGGGTTAGTGACCACCGCTCTGCTGTCTAGCACCATAGTTTAGCCTGTTTTTGAATTTCACATAAACGGAGTAATACCAATACATACTCTTTCTGTGTTGGACAGTTTCAGTTAACTCTGCGTCCATGAGGTACATTGTTGCATTCATCAGTTCATTCTTTTTCATAGCAGTTTGGTATTATCCCATATGACTACGCCACCATTTATTTACTTTTTCTGTTATTGATTGACTTTTGGTTTGCTTCCAGTTTTTGACACTTATGGGTAAAGCTACTATAAACATTCCTGTATGTTTTTGGTGGACATAAGTCCTCATTTTTGTTGGGGGTTTGCCCAGAAGTAGAATTGCTAGGTTATAAGTACATGCACGTTTAGTTGTAGAAGGCATGCCAAACATTTGCCCAAAGTGGTTGTGCTCTGGAGTTGGCACTGGGGGCCAGGGACCTCGCTGCGGAAAAGCAGACGGGCGGCTCTGCAGTGGGGGGAAAGCAACAGAGAGCCCTGTGGTGACGGATTTGCATTTGAGGTAGTGTGAATTCATGACCTTGAAATTACGCATATGTGTATGTGCATGTGTACATGTATGTGTATATATGCGTATACATGTGCATATCTTAGGTATGTGTATGCATATGTATCTACACAATACATGCATACATTTCCTAGCTCTGTCTACTAAGAGGGCTAAGAAGCAAAATCACTCCACTAGCAAAAGCATACCTAGCACCTTAATCATGATCTCTAATACCATTTCCCATTAAATGGCACCATTTCCTGGAAAAATGACTAGTTCCAGAGATGGGACAACATAGGTACATGAATAGCATGGAAGTGTTCACAGAAACTCTAGGAGCATGTCACAGGGGCAGAGGAGTCACCTGGAAGGGGCTCCTACTAGCCACTTCCGGAATACTTTGAGCACCCAAATAAGCATGGTAATAAATTGTACATTTTTTTAAAAAAGAAAATGTATGAGTGTGTATCAATGAGCAGATTATGATTACACATACAATAAATACATGAGGGAGAAGGGAGAGCTCTTTCTAACGAGGAGTCTTGATGTCTGGCTGGTAACTATGGAGGGAGTGCTGGAGTCAGAAATCGTTTTGCAGTTGTGACGGTAAATATTGGATCAGGCAAGAATCATCAACAGATGTTAAACGTTGGTGCATTTTGATGTGGAGTAAGATTTTCCGTCAGTCTTATAGGTCACTCAAACACTTTGTTAGTTATAAGGGAGAAAAAGGAAGAACAATTATCCAGTGGATAAATTGGGCAACACTTTCCCAGGCGCTCAGGGTCAACATGGCCGCGAGCAAGGCGAACACCGACGTCTGAGGAGGCAGCAGGCGAGGGCGCGCCCTGCTGTGCGGTGTTCTGGCCGGAAGTGCGTATTTCATCAGATGGTGAGGAACATTCTAGTGTTTGGAAGTGGGAGAACTGTATTTTTCAAAAATGTCACCATCATGCAAGATAAAGCAAGTCTGCAGAGGAGATTAAACGAGGAGACGGAGAAATGTCAACTAAATGTAATTCCTGACCCAGAACCAGATTGGATCCCGAACCAATTAGAGTTAGAGAAACGCCATAAAGGACATTATTATATCAACTGACACAACTGGAATATGGGTGGTAAATGAAATGCTTGTGAGTATGATACGAACGTAAGTGTGTGAGGTTGTTAGCTGTACTGTGGTCACGCAAGAGGACGCGCCTGTTGTAGGAAATACTCACTGAAACTGAAGTAGTTCCAGGCAGAGGGCCCTGACGTATGTAACGTCCTCAAACAGTTCAGAGGAAAACATCTAGGCGACTCTGGATAGAGGGGATACAGCAGTTCTTTGTACTATTTTTATGTTTGTGACATTTTATAAATTTCAAATTATAGATGTTCCTTGACTTACAATGGGGTTATGTCCTAATAAACTGTAAGTTGAACATGTTGCGAGTCGAAAATGCACTTAATTGACCTAACCTGCCAAACATCATAGCCTAGCCTACCTTAAATGGCTCAGGACACTTACATTAGTTGGGCAGAATCATCTAACATATATTCTATTTTATAATAAAGTGTTGACTATCTCATACAATTTATGGACGACAATACTGACAGTGAGAGCAGAGTGGCTGTGTGGGTCCTCACCATTCTGCACACAGCTGAAAGCACTCTGGGTCTGGAGAATGTCTGAGGCATTGAACTAAAACAGAAACGCTGGCCACACAGTGCACTGCAGGGTACTGGCTGCTTCCCCTGGTGACCGCCTGGCGGACCGGGAGCTGTGGCTCCTGCCTCTAACCAGTGTCACGAGAGAGTAATCAGATCTCATGCTGCTAGGTTGGGAAAGGACCAAAATTCAGAATTCCAAGAATGGCTTCCACATATCACTTCTGTACCACCAAAAAGTTGAAAAATCATTGAGTCAAACCACCCTAAGCCAGGGACCATCTGTACTTGCAAACAAAAAGTTGTTAGAACACTCAAGTTGACTCCCTTTCCCTCAAATCCTCATGCCTGGGTTCCAACTCCCTGAGGCTGGGATTTAATCGGTTGGGCACTGAGTGATTTAAAAGCTCCCCCTGTAACAGGGTGCAGCCAAGGGGGGGCCCCAAATAGGGATTTGTAATGGGGTCCAGAACTTGGTATCCAGGAAATACTGGAAAAAAAAATATATAGGATGTCCTTACCCCCACAGGTCTGAGCTGGGGGATGGGACACATGGAGCAGGGCCATTGAGAGCTGTTTTGCATAGCAACAGCTTTGCAGCTAACCTCTAGAATGGTCATTTAACATGTCTTTAACCTTTAACTGGTTTCATGGATGTGTTAAATAGCTGTGGCCATGCTTTGAGCCAGGGGGATGGGAGTGACTTCAACCCATGATGTAACTGGGAGGCAACACCCCCTGGTTACAGTGCCTGTGTGAAAGCTTGGAGCTGATAGGCTCCACACCACAGGGCCACACCTGCCTGGACTTACTATGACAGCCCAGTAAAGCTGGAAAAATATGGGAATGCTGGCAGCTGTGGCCAATTGTGGGAATAGTCAGAAATGATGCCGCAGAGGAATACTGGCACTGGGATTTAAACCCAGGTGCAGCAACCATGTGGGGTCTTTTTGAGACCACACATCTTTTTGGGACCATGTGGCTTGGGCAGAGAAGAACCACGGACTTCTATTTCTTTTTCTGAGATTTGGTACCCCAGACTGGACAGAGGGGAAAGGAAGGACTGTGTGTTTGTGGGTATTCTAAAGGACTTTGGGATCTCAATAAAGACATTAAGTCATTACTCTTAAGTTTGAATAACTCTTTAAGTAAATAACCCCCTTTCTTTTCACCAATCTCTGGCATTGAGAGATGTCTTTCCCTGGCTGCGGGCAAGATGAACCTAGTATGGTGTGGGGGACCCCTGGAGCACAAGGGTGGGTCTATTCGGTGATAGTATATCATTCACCCACCCAGGTCTGTTCTGTAACACCCAGATGATACTAATTACAGCCAAGCGGGCCCAGATAAAATGTCCCGCACTGGCTGATGACTGCTGCGTCCTGAATCACCACTCTGTTTTTGCTCCACATCTATTTTTCAAAAGCTTCAAGTTAACTCTTTGGAGATAACTGCTATAAATAGATGCCTTAATGAAGGGAAGACAATGTGTGTAATCAAACAAGAAAGGCAGACAAAGCCCCAGTATTCCTTAAATGCTCCGAACTCCCACTGCCAGGCACACACATGCTAAAGGAAGGCCATGTTTGCAGATGGTGCAAACACCCTGTCACTGTTTTGCTCCACAAAACTGCCAAAGGCCAACAGTGGTTCAGAATCAGTTTGAGAATCTGAATATGAAGAAGATGTAGAGTCCAGCTTCGATGGCCACAGAATGAAGTTGTATCTGTATAAATCAATATCTGTTATGCCTGGTTTCCATTATGAAGTTTATGCTCCTGTTTTATCTCATATATTTATATAACAACCTCCCTTGCTAGAAGGCAAGGGCTTTAAAGGCAGATACTGTGACTTATGCATTTTTCCCACTGCTTGGCTCTTGCTTGGCACTCAATAAATGCTTGTTGAATAGAAGAAAATTGTGAGCTCTATTGTTCTGATCTATCTTATTTTAACCTTGGAGTTCAGATAAGAGAGTCTTGGAAAGTCTACTTAAAGTCCTGTGTATCTGGATTTTCCAATCACAAAAATGTCCTCCCTTTCTCCTGACCCAGTGGTAAACATGAACAGTGATGCAGAAAAATTCTGTTCAACAAAACAAAATGAAACAAGCATTTCTTTCTAGACGGACCCAAGCCCAGTTTGATAAAGTGTCCAAATGATGATTTCTGTTAAACAAATATACACACATATCACAGTAATTTCTCAGTTCAGATTTGCTTTGGCATTTGGGGTTTGGAAAAAAATTGAACCCATGTGATTTTCTAAAATATGATGTAACACATTTGGACTGAAAATCGGAGTATCAGAGAAAGAAGGCTGGCTTTTCTTTGGCACACTATGATCCCAGGTTGTGAGGGGTTTGAATAAAGAGAAATGCCAAGCCTTTGTTCTTATTTCATTGCTAAATTATAGCTAAGTATGGCTAATTCTCATTCAAGATATTAACATTTGATTTATTTCGACTCCCAACTTCCTTTGAATACTTACTAACTATAAAGAAAGTTTTTGTTTTTAAGCCTCTAATAATGTTGTATGTAATAGATTCCATCCATGGTTGAAGTAAGAAAATAGCCTGGGCAAAGCAGTATTGGGGCTGCAAAGGTAAGACGCCCTAGCTTTGGGGGCTCAGACACATGCTCATACAGTGGGGAGGGGAGCCTGGTAAATTCCCACGGGAGGGCAGAGGGTCTGGGGGAGAGGTGGCATCTGAGCAA
The DNA here is from genome assembly GCA_004024845.1 of Tonatia bakeri. NCBI lineage: Eukaryota > Metazoa > Chordata > Mammalia > Chiroptera > Phyllostomidae > Tonatia > Tonatia bakeri. Next base: position 5,838 of record PVIA01016351.1, on the reverse strand, counting down.
GAGTGTGCAGGGTGAGGAGCACTTGCCAGGCAGAGGATAGGGACAGAGCAGGGCATGGCCCAAGGCAGAGGCAGGAAGAGCCCTGAGCTTGGAGGGCTGGGGGATAGTCCGGTGTGCTGGAGAAGGGGCGTCAGGAGGTGCTGGGGCTGGAGTTGAGTGGGGGTGTGGTGTGGGAGCCCCTGTTGGAGAGGTCGGGAGGGGAGACCAAGGGCAGACTGTGGGCTGGACTGTGGGCCCTGGGGACAGTGAAAAGGTTTCTTTCTGGTTGGGTGGAGATCCTGTTTGTAGAGACTCCCCTGCAGCCCCAGAGGAAGAGTCCAGGGCGACCCTCACGCCGCAGGCCCTGAGCTCCTACCAGGCCTGGCAGGCAGGGAGGGCCCACGTCTGCCCTGGAGGAGCTGTTGAATGGCTCTAGCGAGCACATTATAGCCCTGTTCACCCAGAGATAAGCCCGGTATCTTTCTCACCCTAAGCCAACCTGCTTCCTAATCCCCCCTTTAAAAAAATATTATTCCCCCTTTACTCAGATTCAAATTTTGGAGATCATCTTTGGCTCTTTCCTACCTTTCTTTTCTGCTAGTCACTCACTCATCAGAAATATCACGTTCTTGACTGGCTGCTGCATCTGTCTCCTTCCTTTTGGCTGCTGGCCAGCCGCTCCTGCATCCAGGTTCTCTGCATGCTGCATGTGGACCACCGCGGAGCAGCCCGGGTGTCCCTGTATGCCACTCGAGACGCTGGCTCTGAAGTACACCTTTCCTCTTGTCTTTCCTCGGCCCCCACACCTCCTGATTCACAGTCAAGGTCTTGTTGATTTGACTCTACCTTCCACCACCTCACACAGCCCCTTGTCCCAGTCAAGCACAGGACATGCCAGTGATTTGTGTCTCTGCTATTTAAGACAATTCTACTGCGATTTTTCATAGGGCAGGAGCCCTGTCTCACATAGCGCCTGACAAAAAGACCGGTAGAGGATGTGAGGGCGATCTGGCTGTGACACCCCTCACCCCAGTAATCGCCAGGGCTGGTTCCGCTGATCTGGCCGGCTAGGCGGGTGTCCCCTCCCTCCCTCCCAGATCCAGGCGCGCCCCTCCGGAAGCTGTGCGCTCGGTGGAAGAGGACGCCCTTCCCAACTAGAGGAGAGGCAGGTCTTCCGTCAAAGGTATTCGAGCAGCTGTGCTGCACTGCGCTGCCCTGCTAGAACCTCCACACAAACTCTCAGAAAGACCTCGGTAGACAGACGCTGCTGGATACTGCTGGCGTCCCCTCGCATCCCAAGGGTCCGATTTCCGTGCTGCTGTCTCCTGCTTCTCACCTCTTAGCCCTAATCGCAGTGACTATGCTCGGCTTTTTGAGGCTTAGTTAACTGCTGCCTTGATGGTTTTACTGTCCTAAATGCTGATTCTAAGCTCCCAAGATTTTTTTTAGCCTTAGAGTTTTAATGAGGAAGTTGAATTAATCAGACTCCTTAGCTCATGGTACTCCAGGGCACACCGCTCCCATCTTACTTGATTTTCTCTTCACACTGTATACCCACTGCCACCGCCTCCTGCCCGTCCCAGCAAGCACCTACCCAAATGTAATATATATGTTTATGCATAGTTCACACAGATGGGACTGCTTCTCCAACAGCTCTCTGTCTGGAAGACCCACCTTTGTTACTGTAATATCTGTTTAGACAATTGTTCTCTAGCTGCTCCTATTATTCCATGGCCTCCACCCACCTACCAGAGACATTTCTTTCTGTGGTACACAGTGTCAGCAAAGGCTGGTATTTTGAAGAGACTCAGTGGGTGTTTCTTGATAAAACACCAAAGCCAAGAAGGCCTGTTTTTAAAAATAGCAACCCTACCAACAGCGAGAGAAGTGCTTGGTCAGGGTTCACCTGTGCAGGTGAAATGTAGCGACGTGTTTACAAGGCTGCATCCTCCTCCCGGCACGGCCAGGGAACACTGTGGGTGTCTGAAAAACATGTCAGAGGTGAGATCAGAGTTCAGCTTTTCCTGCCTACCAGTCCTCTGGCCAGCACTGCCTCAAAAGTTTTCACTAAGGAGTATCTGTGGTGATTTCATGGACTTGTATGAGAGGGGACCCCAAAACACCTGGAATTATCTTCCAGAGGGCGGGCCCCTTATAGTACAGGCTATTCCACTGCTCGGTGAGTATTCTAGGAACCCATCTGTATCAGTGTACCATCTGGTGTTGTTGTGAGAGGCTGTGTTCGGCTTCAGTGAATTTTTTTGAAGACTCAGTGCATTTGCCCATTTAATGATGGGTGATTTGTAAGCGCACCTGCCCACACCTCACTGAGTGTTCAGCAGTTTTTGACCAAAAACAGCATGACCCCTGTGCCCCACCTCCCTATTCATTTGATCTCTCCCTAAGTGATTTTTTTGTTTGTTTGTTTCTCTGGATGAAAAAAGTCCTCAAATGAAAACGTTTTGCCAATGTGGAAGAGGTGAAACAAAAAATGACAAGCACTAAAAGGCATCAAAATCAATGAGCTTAAAAACTGTTTTGAGCAGTGGAAAAAATGCCTTGATAGGTGTATTGCATCAAATGGAGAGTACTTTGAAGGTGACTGAAGTTTAAACATGTATGAATAAATACATACTTTTCTATAAATAAATTCTGAGTTTTGCCCCCCCCCCCTTGTATATTAATTAGGACCCTGCATTAGAGAATTCCACATGGGAGACAGAACACATCAAAAAGAAGCATTCCACATAGTCAGCAGGCAGCTAAACCCTCGTCCCTGCTCGCTGTGAAACAGGTGAGTCTTCTGTGAACCAGAAGAAAAACGTCATACAGACCACGGCGCAGTGGGAGTGCTTGGCCTTTGCAGCCACACAAACTGTACCAGGCTGAACAGTGTGTCCCCAAATTCATGTCTGCCTAGAACTTGTGAATGTGACCTTATTGAGAAATATGATCTTTGCTGATGTGATCAAGATGAGATCATACTGGATGAGGGTGAGTCTTAAGTCTAACATTTGATGTCCTTAAACCGCCCCCCCCAAAAAAAAAAAAAACAACAAGGCCATTTGGAGCCTCAGACACAGAGACACACTGGGAGAGGCCCATGTGACGAGGCAGACATTGGAGAAATCAGCCACCAGGCAAGGATGCCAACTGCCAGCAGGCACTAGAAGGCAGGAGAGAGACACAAAACAGATCTTCCCTCTGAGCCCCCAAGAAGAAACCAACCCTGTTGAAACCTCGACTTCAGAATTCAGATCTCCGGAACTGTGAGCGAATGAAATTCTGCTGTTTTTATCCACCCAGTTCGTGGTGTTTTGTTGTGGCAGCCCTAGGAAAGCGGTGCAGACACCCATCATCTAATTCATTCTCTGTGTTTAAGGCTGTAAATGTCTGGTGGTTGCAGAGTGGTGGGTGTATACAGATTAGCTTGCAACAAAGTAAAATACCAGCATTTGAATCCAGAGTTTTAGTAGTAAATAGGCCTATCATAAACAGAGAAAAAAGCCCAGAGCCTTATTCTAATTCCAGAGTACAAAGCGTGTGGCTAAACTGGAATGACATTAGGGAGGAAGAATTCTCAGCATCACGGGGCTGCTAGTGCTTTAAATTTTATTACATATATAAACATGTAATTATATTCAGTTCCATTCCTGTTCTAGGCGCTGTGTAACCCAAAGGCCCCTCAAGGGTAGGGATTTGGGTAATTTTTTTTAAATTACAAAAATTGGTGACTAGCCCTATCCAGGTGGCTCGGTTGGTTGGAGCGTTGTCCTGGACATATGTGTGTTCGATCCCCAGTTGGGGCACATATGGTGGAGGCAAGTTCTCCTGCATGGATGTTTCTCTCCCTCCCTTCCTCTCTCCCTAAAACTAAAGAGCGTATATCCTTGGGTGAGGATTAAAAAACATTTGCGACTAAAGATAGCAATCTTGAAGCATAAATTTAAATCCAATGAAAAAATGCAAGATTGTGAAGGAAATTCCTACAAGGGTGGCATTGTTGCCAGGGGCTCCAAAATGAGGACGGCAACTCAGCCCCAACTAGTGGACTGGCGGCGGCAGAGACGCTTTCATCTAACAAGCATCGAAGTCATCCAGGTGCTGATTTAACGTAAGGGTTTCACTGTAGAGACACAAGTGAACCTAAACCTGTTTTTTGAGTGTGAAAATTCTGAGCAATAATTGCATATCAGTTTTAATGTCCTTTGAGAACAAACTCACAGAAATTTCTGTTTAATTATTTTGATTGTTGAGCTGTGATTCTTGCATATGGTACTCCTCTAAGACTGAAATATTGGGTTGGCCAAAAAGTCCATTACATTGTTTCCATAAAGTAAAAGACGTTTTTCATTTTCACCAATAACCTTATTGATTTGGATATTTTGCGTATGTTGGCTACCTCCTGCTATTGGCTTCTAGTGGGTAGAGGCCGGGGTGCTGCTAAACGTCTTCCAATGCATCAGACAGCCCAAGAGCAAAGAACTATTTGACCAAAATGTCCATAGGACCAAGAAATTTTGCAAACCGTTTTTGACACATTTGATCGTCACATGACCTTTTCCACATGCTGCATAAATCTTTTGTGTTTTTACCTTTCTTAAAATAATAAATCATAATGTCAAAAATGTTGCATATTTTCTTCCATCTTCAATATTAAAATGGATGCACAAAAATTCACTAAGTTGGTAAGTCTTTTAAAATGCACACTGACATGACAGCTGTCACCATACAATCTAACAAAATTGTTTTGAGTGACGTTGAAGCAGAACTAAGTGCTACTAGAGCCATCGTATGGAAAAAATGTAGTGGGCTTTTTGGCCAACCCAGCATCTCCATCTCTGTAGTTATGAATTATGTATGTAATGATGGAAACTTATTCATCCACTAGTGAAACAGGTAGGAAATATTTTCCCCAAATGGTAGCAATTTAAAACATTCTTTGTAGACAAAAACAAATGCATACTAATTAGAGTACGAAATCACATTTGGAAGACAAAAAATTTCAAAGAAATCCGGATTTGCAGTGTAGAACAACCTTGGGCAAACTCCTCTGTAACACGTAGTATTAACTTCCCTAGGCTACCTGGGGCTATGGAACCCTGGCGGGGTATTCATGGGGTAAGGCAAAACATTTTTAAAAATGAAGAATGTCAAACATATTAAAAATAAAGAAAATGTATATTTAATTCTCATGTACTCATCACCAAGGTACAAGAATCATCAACGTTTAGCCATTCTTCGCCTATACCTCTCTAATTACTTCTTTACCTTTTTACTTTTTAATTTTTTGACATTTGTATTTGGAAAGATAGTTTTTTTTTAAAAAAAATATTTTATTTATATACTTTCTAGAGAGAAGAGAGGGGAGGAGAGAGGGAGAGAGAGAGAAACATCAAGGTGAGAGATTCACCGATCAAGTGCCTCTCGAGCGCCCCTAACCAAGACCTGGCCTGCAACCGAGGCATGTGCCCTGACTGGGAATCGAACCAGCGACTTTTCAATTAGCAGGCCAGTGCTCAACCCATTGAGCTACACCAGCCAGGAGTGGTAAGATAGTCTTCTTCTTCTTCTTTTTTTTAAACTTATTTGTTTATTCTTTATTTTATTGATTATGCTATTACAGTTGGCCCATTTTCCCCCTTCACTCCCCTCCATCCTGCCCATCCTCTCCCACACACATTCCCCCCTTTAGTTCATGTCCATGTGTCATAAGTTCTTTAGTGTCTACATGTCCCATACTATTCTTACCCTCCCCCTGTCTATTTTCTACCTACTGTCTGTGCTACTTATTCTCTATATCTTTTCCCCCTCCCTCCTCCTCCTACTTCCCTGTTGCTAACCCTCCATTTGATGACT
>PVIA01016350.1:0-19282 GCA_004024845.1 Tonatia bakeri | reverse complement strand
ATTGATCCATTTCTAGAACAACTTGAATGAATTGCTAGCTGTCCCATAGCTTGCCCCTCTGCATTAATGGGTCCTATCTTATGTGCTCATGTGTTTCTCTGAAATCTTTCAAAGATTTTAAATTTTTCTCTTCCTCCCTCCCTCCCTCCCTTCCTCCCTCCCTCCCTTCCTCCCTCCCTCCCTTCCTTCCTCCCTCCCTCCCTTCCTTCCTTCCTTCCTTCCTATCTTCTTTCTTCTTTCTTTCTCTCCCTTTCTCCCTTCCTTGACTATTTCTGGCAAAATAGAACATATTTTTCCTTAAAGATGATAATAGGATTTGGTGATTCATGAAGACTTAGCAGCAGTTTCAGGTACACGCAAACAGAGGCCTCATGCCATGGAATTTACAGTGCCATTTCTATTATGGGCATCACTTTGGGTATGTTACTTGGAGATTTGCCCTTCTGTCACTAAAGATTTTCTTTGAGCATCCTGGTTCTTAAATGTGTTGCTGCAAAGATGAACACTGCAGATTTTACAAAAAGATGACAGTGTCCCCTTTAATTTCATAATATGTGACTTACTCTATTTAGTAGGTTATTCTGATTTTGATGTGTGAGAAATGAAAGTCTTTTATTTTCCTATTCATTTTCAGTTCATGAAGTGGAAATTACATTTCCTAATATTTTCTTACACTGCATTTCAGGTGGTTCTTTCATCATTTGCATTATATCAAATCAAAAGACTAATATCACTATGAGTATATGTTAGAAAGTTGAAATACATTGAACACTATAGTGGTTACTTGGTTCCAAAGTATGATTTCTATTTGGTATGAAGGACAGGTAGATAAACAAATAATCTGAAAGAGAGAAGGGGAGAGAGAGAGACAGAGAGAGAGACAGAGAGAGGGAGGGAAATATCTTACAACACAAGTATCTGCTTATCAAAAAATCAAACTCGCAGTGTGGATTTTTCTTCTTTAAAGCAGATGTTCTGTTATGTCTAAGTTTCAAAAAATATTTGGTGCCCTTGATGCTGAGGGATGCACATTATTTAGGGATGGTTTTTAAACTGTAGAAATATAAAGCTGTCCAAACCAAGGAAAACATATGTTTTATGTATTATCTATTCATATGTGTGCCTTCCTCTTCCCAAAGAATAATATACCCCATGTAAATCTTCCATAGTCTGCAATGCGCTCCTAGGAATAAAGGCAGAAAAGTGTCAGGGAAATTAGGAAAAGGAGAACCCTTGGTATGATGAATTTAAAAGAGTTATCTCCTAAATCATCTTTTCCTTGACTCTTTTTTCCTTAAGAAGGGAATAAAAATGATAACAAATATGTGAAATTTTGCCCCAGAACAGCTGTAGGCTATAACTCAAATGCCTATTTTAATAAAGTAGGACTTCACTTTTGTCTCTGATTTACACTTTAAGAAGTCAAACACATAGGAAATAAGTGAAGATAATGTTATTTTTCACTCGGAGAGTACTGGCAGCTTAGAAACTTGATAGAGTGCCACATTCTTAAGTCCTTTTGAAAATAATTAAGAACCTAAAAACAAATTAATAAAATAAAATAGCCTTTTCTGATCTTACGAAACATAAAGCAGAGGCACTGCGGCTGCTTAGACTAGTGGACACAGTTAATGATTTGTGGGTTGCATTCGTCCCGAAGGCACAGAGTCTTTGGCAAGGAGAATAGCTTTATTGCGGCACCTCTCTATCTCCATATTGTTAGCAAACACTTGGATGAAGATGTTTAGAGTGTTCCACCACCACGTGTACCAACCTCCACATGTTTGTTTTCAATCCTGCAATTCAATTTTCACAATCTTTATTCCTACCTAAACCATTCACTCTATCTGCATACAAGATCAATGCTTCTCAAGCCCAGTAGTAATGCACTTAAATGAATTAGTGGGAAAATTAAATACAAAACCCAAAGAATATAAGCTTATATTTTACTATTAGATTCAATAGACATAAAATCACTCTGTCACATTACTTTAAAATTTTTTGAACTCCTCTAAATTTTACTCTATGGAAATTTAGGCTAGGTTTCTTACATTACAATGATTGGTAACAATCACTTTGCAGAATGACACTGCATTATGGATCATGCTTTGAATACTACTCCGGACTGCTACACAGTTTGCAAGACCCAGTGCAAAATGAAAACAGCACCTTTTAAGTGTGGCTCCTTTGCACCAATCCTGGATCCTGTCCACTCTGCCCTGCTCAAGCACATTGCTGCAGCTCACCATTTTGTCTTTCTGCGTCATAAACTTTCTTGCTCTATGTGCTCGTTTCTATCAGTAGGAAAATCTTCTGTGATATCTCCCATTTAAAATGCAAAGCAATGACAACAAAAAAATGCTCTTGATTCCACAAACCACTCTAGCTACTTACCCATTTCTGTGCTTCCCTTCAGTGTGGAAAATACTCAAATACATTATCCGTACTTTCCCAAAGAAAGTTTTGGTGATGTTTCCTCCTGTTGTCTGTTGGCCTCATTATAAGCAGGTTTTTAATCACATCAGTCCATTGCTATGGCTCTTTTTGTGGCCCCAATGCCTATTCCATTATCACATCAATTTCTCATCTTAGTCTATCCTCAGTAATATGTAATAGAATTGATAATTCCTTCATTATTTAAAAAGTCATTTTGTCGACTTCCAGAGCACCATAGTCTCCTGGGATTTTTTCCTCTATCTTATCTGGCTTTTCTATCTCTTAAAGGTTACAATGTCCTAAAGCTTAAGGTTCTGATCTTCTTTTCCTATTTACATTCACTTCGAAGATTATTTCATTTGATTTAATGGGTTCAAATTGTTATACGTGGCCCTGGCTGGTGAGACTCAGTTGCTTGGAGCATAGTTCTGTGCACCAAAAGGTTGCAGGTTTGACTCCTTATCAGGGCACATACTTAGGTTATGGGTTTGATCCCCGTTTGGGACATGTGTGGGAGACAACCAATCAGTTTCTCACTGTCCTCTGTCTCTTCTTTCCTCTCTCTCTAAAATAAAAAAAAGAACATATTTAAAAAAATTGTTATATGTTCACAATTTCTACTTCACACCTCCAGTTTAGCTCACTGCCCTAAAACTCTAGACCCATGTCGAAGTGTAATGTCAATATTTACTTTGGGACATTAAGTAATCATCTGTCTTAGATTAAATTTCCAAAGAAGCAGACTTTGAAATAAAAATTCATTTGCAGGATGTTTATTAGGAAGTGTTTTTGGAATCAACTTCTGTGAAAAGGAGAGAAAGATACAGGATGAGGTTTAGAGAGAAGTTGATCTTCAATACAATCCCAACAAAGGCTTTAGTTGACCCCCTGGAAACCAGTAAGGCTGATATAACCTTTTAGAGTTGGAAGGTTGGTAGAAGGAGGCCCTTTATATACATGTATCAATGAGTCAGATTCAGGCTGTCTCAAAAAACAGTCTGAATGAGTCAAGGTAGGCATCCTCTGAGTAAGACTGAGAAGTGAAACCTCTCAGCAGTCAACATTTCCAACATACAAGGGAATAATTTCTCTGTTCCTTGAATGGAGTGTCAGGAGGGAAATCATAGTATTATCAGAGCATCTCAAAATGAATGTGTCCCATACTCAACACCTGGTACTTACTTCCCCCACTCCCCAGGGAAACAACTGGCCCTCTGTCATTTTCATGTAGACAGTAAACTATGACCTAATTTTCCAGATTCTCAGGCTGAACCCCTTCAACTCATCTCTGATCTTTCTCTTTCTTCATCACCTCCTATTTCCAATCAATCTATAAATCTGTTTGACCCCAAAATATATCCAGAATTTTACCTTTTCTCACCACTCACAGTATTTCTATCCTGATGCCAACCACCATCAATGTGTACCTGTACTAGTGCAATAGAATTCTATGGGACTTTACTCTCGCCCTTCCATGGTCTAGTATTCACACAATAAACAGATATTTAAAAATTAACTAAGATCACTTCTTTTTAAATATCTCCCAATGGCTTCACCAAACACTCGGAATAAAAGCAAATGTCTGATGCCTACCTGACCTCCTCTCCCACTTCCCATCCTCTCAGTGTTTCTATTCCAGCTCCATGGGAAACTGTCTTCACACACTGAACAACTCCCGCCTTGGAACCTTTTCACTTGCTGTTTCCACTGCCTGCAATACTCCTTTCTTAGACATTCGTGTGACTTCTTCCCTTTTTATAAGTTTCTCCTGCTTTCCTCTTAGAAAAATGGTTTCACCTCACCACCTTATGTATTAACCAACAACAAAAAAGTCTCACAATGCATACTCACTTTACCTTATTTGCTTTCACCCTACATGCACTTTTTAAATTTACTTTGTGTTATCTTATTTATCACTATGCCAAATATTACATTAGGTTCATAGTGAAAGGCACTTTGTTTTATTCACTATTGTATCTTCAGGAACAAGAACAATGCCTGGAATTTACCATGTAATCAATAAAGATCTACTGGAGGTCTGATTTCAAGAAAGGCTAGAATTAAGATTCAAACAGTGTCATCATTCCTGACATTTTGTCCTTCTTTCTGTTGATTAGCTCTGTGTGGACTTTAGTGTCATACAGCCTCTGCAAATTAGGACATAGAGATGATAAAAAAAAAACTTCTTGTTCTTTATTAAATCTGAAATGAGGAGTTGGGGTCATGCAGCCTCAACATGGGGTAAAAAGGAATGGATGGATAGAGTGTTCTCTCAAAGAAAATATATTCTAGTGCTGAAATGTAATATATACCCCAAGATATTCTAACAAAATTAAAATATAATTTATTTAAAAAAACTGTTTGCTTATATTTGAAGTGGAAGGACAAATTTCAGAAAGATTTATTTTAGCATTTTCTTCAGATATGTTTTGCTGCTCCAAGAATAGTATGCTTTTACAAGCGATTTATTGCTATGCTTTTCTAAACTAATATGTGGGGTAGGGGAGGAATAGAGTAATGCAGAATTACCCAGCCAAGATTTTAGCGTTGCCAAAACTGAGACACTCTGGCTTAGGGGAATACAGTCACCAGAATATTTCGGTTGACTTTGAGACCTTTATCTTTAGTGAAATTTTATGGATAACCATTGGGGGATTGTATGAATAATAAAGCCATATGTTGGAGATTAAGGCAAGAGACAATTCAAAATGGGTTTCATTCCCCATTTAGTGCTGTTTCTAACCTTTGCTCTTCTTTTTTCTGTCATGTCTCTTCTTAAAGCCCTGGATAATTATTTCTAGTTTTCTAGATGATAGTCAACTTATATACTTTGGTTTATTTTAATCAAATTTTGTAGAAATGGTGGAGACCTATTTTTATCAAATTCCTTCTTAGAAAAGATCTTGAAACAAAATTTTATACAATAACTATAGCAGAAAATAAAAATTTTCATTTACCTCATGTCAGAAGACTATGTATATATAACCCAAATAAAAGTTTATAATTTCTAAACCTGCTTGACAGTTGTTGTTGTTTCTTGTTTGTTTGTTTTTCCTTTTAATTGACCAGAATTAACCCATTCTTCTCTTCCTAAAAAAGGGCTAGTCTGAACTATGGGTTTGAATGTGGAATATATGTTTGGGAAATTATTTGATAGCTTACTGGTATTTTAATAGCCTTTACCTTTAGTAACTTGGCAGTAAACCTCAGAGTTTATTGCATTGCTTGAAGCTGTTTATTGCTTCACATACTGCTAACTACTGTTGTTTAAAGCTTAACTATGCAAATGCCATTATTTCCCTGAGATGTTGACAAGTGGGAAGACACAAAAACAGTGTCATTGAAGTATACTCAACAGTTTCTAGGTGTCATTTGTCTGGGGAAGCAATAGGAACCCGATTGTTGTGAAGTGCCTGTGGTGAATCCACATTTATTTAGCTACCAAGAATTGGTTGATTTGGAGCTAAGAAAACAATTTGTTTTAGATTAGAAAATAAACAAAGAATGTTTGTATTGGAATAACTACTTAAGAAAACTGAAGAATTCAATGTCTCTTGTTCTAGTTTTGAATACTTATTATTTTACATGGGTTCACAAAATCCCATAACAGTTTTAAAAAGAAAATAATGATAAAACATCTTCATTTAGTACTCTTCTCCACTTATATTTGCCTCATTCACACAACATATTTATTTAAAAGGTCTAGATTAAGAAAACATGTTTTAGAGATAGAGGCAGAATTATCTAGCAATAAAAGTTCAGTCAGCTTTGCAACATAGTTACATTCCCTTCCCCCTACCCTGAAATAAAAGTAGTTCATTTTGATTTTGATAAGCAAGTGGTTCGAAAGACCAGCAAAACGTGACTGCCATTATAATTCTCCTAATTTAACCAGCTTGTGCTGGGTGACTTTGAATTAGAAGTCACCTTTGTGAGACAAGAAGAAAAAGTCAAAGATTAATGCCAAGAATACCAAGCTGAAAAGACCTAGATATTTATATAAATCCCCCTTTAGTTTTAGTCTTACTATTAATATGTACATTTTAATAAATACAATCTTATCAAATTCATTTTGTTATTTCCTTTATATACAGCTTTCTTATTTTCCATTTTGCTTCACTTCCCACTGTCTATCTCTTTTCCTCAAATTAATTCCCCAGTTCTTCTTCATTATATAACCCATGCTAACTGTGTTAAATGTATGTGTCTTTTGATTTTTTCATTATGGTCATATATAATGATATATAGCATGTAGGAGTATATGTATATGTTTACATATATACTCAAACTACACACAAAATACACATATAGATGTTTTGCTATTGTCACAAATTTTCATATATTTATTTTGTTAATTTTTCTTTGAAATATTAAACTTAAAGAAAAATGTAGGGATATTACAAAAACATTAGAGAATAAATTACCAGCATAATGTCCCATTGCCATCAAACACTTTAATTTGTAATTTCTATAAAAAGCATGTTTATCTACATGTAAATACAACACAACCATTAAAATCAGTAATTAATTTGATGCCCTCTGATGCCATTCAACGTTTGCCAGTTGCTTTAACATATTAGGGCAACGTGTTACAGCAAAATTATAGATTGTATGTGACTTTTAGTTATGCCTCTTTAGTCTCAATCTGAAGCAATCTGTCCTTGAAGCTTTACAAGATTTCAGGTCACTTATTTTGTATGATTTCCCTCAGTTTGGGTGTGTTGAGGCTTCTCCATGACTATATTTAAGTTTTGCATATTTTGCTAAGAATGTCAATGATATGAATATTTCAATATCATGACAACCGTGGTTTAGAAGCCATTCTATTTCAATACCATACATGGATTCACAAGATATAATTAGGTTTAGTGACTTGCCAAAAAACAATGACAAAAACATAGCTAATATGTGATAGATCCCATCCCTAATAACTTTTACTCCAAAGCCCAAGATCTTAGCTACTACCTTAATTCCTTAAACAATATTTTCCATTTGAATGGAATTCTAGAGTGTTCTAAATATCTATTGCCTTATCTGATTCTATATTAACTATATAGAATATACAGTTTAAGTGTTATTTACCCCATTCTACAGTTGAAATACAGGTTTAGTGACAAACTCCAGTTCACGTTTAAAATGAGATAATTAGAACAGGCCTTCAATCTTATGATTACTAGCTCTGGGTTATTTTTACAAGTGTTTACTTACCAAAGTATACTGAACATTATTTAACCTTTCTCACTACGTATGTCACAAAATTGTATGTATGATTAGAATTTTCTCAAAAGTGGGGGACTTTATTGCATAGTTTATAACATTTCTAATACCCAGCATTAGATATTTTGTTTATTTTCATTGCCCAAACATTTTTTTTTCTAGTTATGTTTGTTTGTTGAACTCAGGATACTCATAATAGCAGTTCTGAAGTTAGGTTCTACATATTAAAAGATGATACTGTGAGTAAGAGTTTTAATGGACAATCGGAGTCTGATCCTTATGCTTACTGTATCCTATCTTTTTTTATGGTAGTTGGGGTTTTTTGTCTTTTCCTCCAAACAGCATTAGGCTATTAGCTATATATTTAACTTTGCTTTGTCTGATTCTATTAACTCCATTATTTTGAAAATCTGTTTTTAATGTGCCAATATCTGGGAAAACTAGTTAGACTAGTATGTGGACTCTGAGGCAGGGTTTGAGAAACCCTTGACTAAAATGAAGAATTTAAGTATGGACTTTCAAGTTTATTAGATCTTCATAGTTCTGAGGAAGAAAACAGGACTTTAATATTTTAAACTAAACAAGAACCATCTTATAAAGATATATTTTAGCTTTAAAATGTTAATGCTTTATCTATTTAGGTTATCACCACATGTTGAATGTTGTGAACTGACCAGAACCAAATATTCTTCCACAAGAATTAGATTATCTTTGGTAACAATTAGGAGTCACCAATAGGGAGTGGAAAGAGTGGGCTAGTGTTCTCTGTCACAACCTTGCTACTGCTTAGAAAAGTATGTCACAAAACAAATACTGCTATACACAAACAAGTAATATTTCCCTTTTATGTGCCTGACAGTATATTTAAGTTCTAATTAAACAGTATTTTAGAGACAGAAGTCAATGTTATAGTTAGTGTCAGGCAATAATAAATACTGAATCATTAGATTGAACCCTCACTCTTATGGAATCAACTTCTTGGTACCATTTCAAATGGCAAAGAACTTTCTGGTTCTTATACTTTGTTTATATAATCTACATTATCTTTAACCACTCTTTTTGGCAATTGCCACTCATGTATAACATTTATTAATGTAATGAACAAGTGTAGTTGACCTTAAAGAAATGTGTTTTGAGATAAGGCATTTACTCTTAAGATGTAGAATAAAACTACCACACACAGACACACCCCTTCATCTTTTCTCTCTCAAGGTGAGAATAAATTTAAAGAGATGAACATGAAATATGTAAGAGAAACATCAAGTTAAAATCTTTTTTACTATAAATACAGTTAATTGAAACACAAGACAAAACTGGTTCACTAGTTTTTCTTTATTACAATAAACTTACTCTCTCAGCTACAGGAAGTGCAATGGCAGGCCCAAACTGTAAATACTAAGGTATATCAGTAGCAAAACAGACACCAGATCTGCCTTAATGGAGCTTACATTCCAGTAGGAGGAGAAAAAATATAACAATATATCAGTGAGTTATGCAGAGTTTTGGAAGGTAATAGATTCTATGAGGAAAAAAATACAGAAGGAAAAATGGAGAGAGTACGTGGGGTATTTCAAGTTAATCAGTACAATTTCACTGAATCTATCAAGTGCAAGTACAAAGGCCTTAAAGTTTAGGCCTGCCTGGTGTATTTGAGGAAGAACAAAAATCCTAGCAGGGCCACAGGAAGGAGGAGAAGAGTGAAGTCATAGAAATGAAGTCATCCAGTTATGGGGGAAGTATTGCAAGAACTACCCTGAGTGGAATAAGGCACTGATAGAAGAATTTTAGTAAAGCAGTGACATAAATGGAGTTAAAATTTAAAAAAGTCATTATGGATTCTCTTGAGAATAGTCTGTGGTGTAGTCATGTGAGAAATTATGGAGATTAGGGTGCTATTTCAGTAGTCAAGATGAGGCCTAGAATAATATGCAGGAAATGGTGAGAACTATATTCAATCTTGTTATATTTCATAGTAGAAACTAAGGGTTTGTCGATGATGGGATATGGGAGAGAAGACAGAAGTTAAAATAGGTGACTACCTCAGGCTACTGGAAAAATTGAATTTCCACTAACCAGAATGAAAAGAATGTCAGAGTACGTCAATTTTGTACATATTCTATGTGAAATGTCTTTGACATCTAGTAAAAGCTGTTGAGTAGACAGTTGGGTATGAGTTAGGAAAGAAGTATGAAATAGAAATATACATTAGAAGTGTTGGCCTTTTTTTTAAAGATTTTATTTATTTATTTTTAGAGAGAGGGGAAGGGAGGGGAAAACAGAGTGAGAGAAATAGCACTGTGTCGTTGCCTCTCAGCTGAACCCCACTGAGGACCCAGCCCATGACCCATGCATATGCCCTGACTGGGAATTGAACCAGCAACCCCTTGGTTCTCAGCCCATGCTCAATCCACTGAGCTACACAAGCCAGGGCAAAAAGAAGTCTTGTCCATTTAAGTACTATTAAAATTTTGAGATTGGAGGAAGTTCTTAAGGGAAATGAATGTAGAAGATGATTAAACATTGATTTTAAGGTGCTAAGGAGATGAAGAGAACAAGGAATGGAGACCAAGGAGAACAGAAGTCCTGAAAGCTAAGGGAAGCTTTGGAAAAACTGCTTCAATTTTCTAAGTTGAACAGTAATTAGGGGCACTAGCTGAGAATAAAGATGGGATAGGATAAGTTGGAGACCTGCGGAGGAAATGTTAAATAATCATACAGGAAAGAGGGAGAGGGAATAAAGTATTGCAGCAAAAATGAATTACAGTAGATGGACGGGATTAAAGGTCTCAGGGTATTCTCAGGTATTACAGCATCATTCTAGACTAGCTGCATTTCCAAGTTTCAGTTCTGTTTTATTTGCATATCATTTACTATAATACTTGATTTTTTTAGAAAATTTAATAAACTGAATTTTTAAATCAATAAACTGATTTCAAAATAGAAATTTTATGTCAGAATCATAAATGATAAAAACAACACTATTGCCATAGAAAGTATATATTATTTCATATTGAAATATATTTTTAAAAATTAACATTTTGTTAAAGGGCCAACAATTTAACACCAGGGGTTTCCACACACATTTTTGGAAACTCTGCTTTGCTGAACTGACAACTTCAGTACTTGCTCTCAAGTAGTTTAATAACATAAATCAGAACTTGTTTGCCTAAGTGAGAAAGAAAAGATTATCTAAATCCATTGATTTTTATCTATTTTAAAATCCCTAAGGGCAGGTACTTTGTCTTAATGTCCTGTGAAATATGTAGAATCATTCTGTGTGCATAAAGTGTACTCGACCAGATGGTACTTGATGGCTGCATTTGTCTTTAACATGAACAGAATATTAGTTTAGTGAAGATTTGTTTTCTTTTTCAAAATTCCTATTTACCAGTGTCTAAGCACATTGCTTAGTACTTTTATGTCCCTATTGTTGCTTCTAAAAATGGGTGACAAATTTAGTTGCAGTGATTAATTTGGTTGAGCAGACTAGAAAGAGTAGTTGTTTTGATCTTTAGATATTTTTTGTCCTTCAAGCAAAAATTAAAAGAAAAACAAAACAACTAGCTTTATCTTAATTTATCACGTTGCTAAACATGTGTCAGCAAACCCATGGCTAAATTCCATTACTGCTAGCTATTCCAAATGAGCTTCATTCAGTCACATAACCTCACTCATGTATTTAACCTTAAGTTGTTTATCTGAGGCCGAATAAAAAACAGGAGCTGGTTGCTACTGTTCCTCAACTCATTAGGCATGTGTCCACCTCATGGCCTTTTCACTGGCCATGTTCTCTGCCAGGAATGCCCTTCCCCACTTGACTTGCTCCCTCACCCTTTATAAGTATTTACCATATTTTTGCATTTTCCTGATAACCTATACATAAGTGAAAACCCTCCCTATCTGTCCTTCCTGAATAATTTTATATTTTAGTAGCACTTATTTGGATTGGAAAACTATAAATTTTAATAAATTATTTTGTTTTTCTCTATCTCTGCTACAATATAAACTAGACGAAGGAAGGTTTTTGTTGTTGTTGTTGTTTACTTTGAAGCCCCAGTGTTTAATACAGTCTAGATGTTCAATACATACTGAATTGAATTAATGAGTGAGGACTATAGGTGTTAATATCCTCACTTTGTAGTTGGGTATATTGCCTGAGAGGAGATGGTACAGCAGGGCTGGAACTCAGGTGGCTGGCTCTAGGGCCCACCCAGTAAACTTGATGTGAAGCCCAGGGAACACACATGCTGTACCATGACTCATGACTTATCTCAGACCTTTAACAAAGGGCTCAGATATGGCCTGACATAAATATTTTATGTTTATATTTCTCTATATATATAAAAATATAGAAAATGTTTTTGTACAAAAGATGAGTAATTATGCTATATGAGGTCTGTCTGGAAAAAGTCCAGCTATTCTTTATACAGCCAGAATGGTTTGTGCAATATCAGCATGTAAGTGGCAGCCAAGGAGAGAGGACTGGAATGAGTGTGTGTGTGTGAACAATGGCGACTTCACCATACTAAATAGGGGCAGTAGGCACCATTGAGTGAGCATGTGTGGCCATCACATTCAAATGACTGAGTGAGTAGAGCAAAAAATATGCATCAAATTGAGCTTTAAGCTTAACATTCCTCCACAGAAACTATTCAGATGATTGAGAAGGCCTCAGCTACTGGTAACTAGTGATTGACAGCTTCATCATGACAATGCACCCTCTCGTGCATCAAGTCTCATACAGAGATTTTTGGCAAAACATCAAGCCACCCATGTGACTCAGCCCCCTACTGCCCAGATTTGGCACCGGGTGCCTTCTGGCTTTTCCCAAAACTAAAATCACTTTTGAAAGGGTACAGATTTCAGACCATCAGTGAGATTCAGGAAAATAGGATAGAGCTAGTGATGGAGCCTGGGAGAACTGAGTGAGGTCCCAAGGTTACAGGGCATGGAGGCATCACTGTTCTATGTGCAATGTTTATTGTATGTTGTATCCTCTTCAATAAATGTCTCCATTGTTCATAGTACACGGCTTGGTACTTTCTGGACATAATTGTTATTTTTGAAAAATACAAAAATAAAACACACAAAAATTCCACTATTCCTGGCTTTTAAAAGATGCATCACTTACTATTATCTAAATAAAAGATATATCTTCCAATTAAATAAATTATAAAGAACCCTAATTGGAATGGTGTCAGTAAAAGGTAATATAGTGGAAATATTTTGTATTTTCCATGCATCTATCAGGTCATAATGAGGCTTAAATAAGAAAAAAACATGGAGTATAGCTTCTAATTTTAACTTGACTCACTATTCAATATTATATTTTTGTGCCTATGATTTAGAAAAGCCTGGCTAGAATCATTATTAGAAAAAAAAGTTTTTCTAATGATTTCACAAATATATTTTAGGGCACATATATGCACATGATCAAATCTGAATACTCCAAGAATCATCACTTCTGCTGATTTCTCTAATTCTTTTATGTGCTATTTCTTCCTTTAGATATTGGCAAATAGAGATATATGGCATTTATACCAGAGCTGACACTTCTAATCAACAGATTTAAGAACTTTGTTCCAAATAGTACCATTCCACATGATTTAGATGACTGAGAAATTATGAATCCTCCCTAATTACTACATTTGCCACAGATCCTGATATAACAAATAATTGACTAAGAGGATAACAGGAAGGAAACAATGAAATAAGGATTTCCTCCTAAATCATGGGTCGTAAAGTTCCCAATATGGACATAACCTCACATAAAAATGAAGTAGGAAAATTATTAGCTCTCACAATTCTTAAAATACTAAGGTATTTCAACAGTCAAACAAACTAAAGAAATATTTTAAAGTATCTCAGGGATTTGAAAGTAATTAGTTTGGCTGAAAAAATATTGATGGTCATCTAAGAATTCATCTCTATTATTATTTTAGTGACATAAAATAATGACATATAAAGAAAACAACACCACATTCAGAGGGATCTCATAAAAATATTAAATATTAGAGTAGATCTCATACATTATAAGAAAGGGTCAACCTTAATTTGGACTTAAAATTATTTTCATAAAGCTATCTTTTTTCAAAATTTATTTCTTCTAGCATTTATGAAAACACAAAACAATGAATCACCTCCCCAAAAATCCCACATACCAATGAACATACAAAAGAAAATGACAGTATCTATAACAATATTATAGGTAAAAATGACTTAAAGAGAAAAACAGTAGAAATAGTTTAATGTGAGTTTTTTAATGATAAAATACCCTCCAAATAGAGCATAATCCTGTGCTTCTTAAAAAAGTTAACAATTATTATTTGCAATTTCATTTTATCTTTTTTCCTAATACTGTTCTGACAAATAGCAACAACAAAAAAAGGCAAGGAAAAAACAAGGATCTACTGTCAACTTCATTTCGTGTGTTTTTAAAATATTATTTTGCTTCTTACTCTCTACGATTTTCATTGCAATCAATTTAATAAAGTATAATTTTTAGATTCTGATTTAAATGGGATATTTTGAAGATATTACCTTAGGGAGTTTGTTATTTCATTGTATCTTACCATTTATTTTATTCCACACACTGAATGGGAGTTTGTTATTTCATTGTATCTTACCATTTATTTTATTCCACACTGAATGGAATAAAATAACCTCACATAAATGTGTGAATGTATGTAATAAGGCCATACAACCTTACCCAAAAGAAATAGAATCTCAACTTGGAAGATGATTTTTGTCATTTTGTCAGTTTAATTAGAAATTAACTGCAGTGAGGGTACAAGGGAGAAGGCAGGGTCACTAGGAATAAAGCTATTGCTGTAATCCATGAGGAAGATGATAGTAGGGAAGGAATTCATATACAGCCGGATACTGAAGATCTTTTAAAAATAGATCCAATGGGATTCACTGAGACATTACACTGGGGAGTAAGAATGATCAATTAAGGTCAAGATATGCAGACTAAGCAAGCAGGAGGATGTAGTGACTGCAGTTGACTGAGATAACGAAGATTGAAATCAGCTGGGTGTTTTTTGGGTGAGGGGAGGAGTGGGAGAAAGATCAGGATTTAGGAATTTTAACATTGTTTAATTAGGGATGCATGTAATTTATCTAATTGGCAATGGGAGTAAGTAATTGGATATGTCCAAAATTCAGAGGAAAGGGCTATTTTAGAGATATGAGAGCCTGAAGCATATAAATAGTAAATTTAAATTAAAAGCATGTGAATATGGTGTTATAGAATCCATGTGAAGGACATGTTCATGGAGAAGGCACATTTGTGAGGCACAGATTAAATAATCCTGCTAAGCTTCTCCCACAGAACCTGACACCTTATAAATACTATCTGTTATTATTCAGTTGTCCCTGGACAATGAGGTTTAAGTATTCCAATAGAGGCATCTAGCCATCTGCTAGTTGTGGTAGCTGATACAACTGTTTTATGAACAGGGCTATGAAATGCATGCCAAAGCCATCAATCTACCAGTGGAAACAGAGCCTCCCTACTGATCTGGACAGGGGAGTTTACATTCAGGCTTTCAATTGTCCAGTTATTGAAAGGAACCAGCAATACTACCCCTATACCAATTTAAGGGCAGCACCTATTAATCAGGAATGTTAATGCCTCTGCTGGGCCAGGGACCTGTGAATAAAATTCCTCTAGCCATTTCTCAGATATTCCCTTTCTCCCCTGGTCGTACTTATGTAGATCCCTCTCACATCCCTTTTATATCATCTAGGTTTCTGTCTTCACTCATACCTCCCATAATGGAATTTAAGGAAGGGTTCATTGGAAAAGGAAATTAATGAATGCTTTAGAAGATCATATTCCATTGTCCAGTGCCACAAATTAGAGTGTGTGTCTTCATTTTGGGTAAGAGAAACCCAGAACTAAAAATCAAAAACTACTGATTTTGTCTTCTCTAACTTGAGTAAAAGAAAGGGGGAAGAATAATATTTATTGGAAACTTACAGTGTGGCCAATGTTAGTCTGTGTACCTCAACATAGGTAATTTAAATTAAACCTAATATCTATTAACTTTTGTATTAGTATAGATTCTATCTTATCAATAAATAAATTGGGAAATAATCACACAATTAGTACATGAAGCCTAGTTTTAAATTCAAGCTTTCTAGCTCTATTATGCATTTCTGACCTGATATATTCTGAGCAGAAAAAGAAAAAAAATGGATTAAATGATTTTTCTACACTGTAAACATTTATGTAGAGTTTAAAATGTTTGTTTAAATTGTAGAGATAGACTCATGCAATTAAATACATAAACTGTAGGAAAATCTTTGCTGTATTCCCTACCAGGTAAAATTAGGTAAACATTCAGAAGACATTCTCATTCAATGTTACTATTTTCAGAAAAGATAAAATGACAGAAATTCTGAGATCAGATATGAAATTCTTTATTTTACATCTTGCTGTTGGCTCAATTTTTAATCTTTATACTATAAGAGTATCATGGATATTCTATGCTGTTAGTTTCAAGGTTCTATATTACATTGTACTGAATGGAAGCCACATTAATTACTTGTTAATTGAATTGTGTTTTCTCTCTAAAGGCAACTGATCGAGAAGGAGACCCAATAACATATGCCATTGAGAACGGAGATCCTCACCGAGTTTTCAATCTTTCAGAAACGTAAGTTAAAAATAATTTCTGGATTTATTTGTTTTTGTTTTTTAAATGTTAATGTACTAGTAGTAACAGAACAGAGTTCTAAGAGTCTTTCAGCTGTTTGTAGTTTAATTTATACATTTTTTTCTATGAATGTTAATGAGAAGCTGGGGGGAGTGTACAATTCTGAACCCAGAAATTTTACCAGAGTTTATTTATTTTAAACATTTTTACTAGGTAAAATCCACTGAGGTGGAAACATTTCATTTTGCAGGTGTAACCTGGGATTAACTAGATCCCTTTAAATTTGTTGGCTACTAATACTAACAATGACACTTTTATAAACAGTAACTTGGTATTAAATTGTTCATTCAAAGGGAATTTTGTAAGACAAAGTATAATTCAAACACATTTAAAGTACCACCAAAGTACATCATTCAATTTTTTAATAATGTAGGTATATTCTAAAAAAAATTAACAGAAAAATATTGCATGCACATGCTAAGTTCCTTTGTGCTCTATATAAGCATTATTCTACTTACCTCTCTGAACATATCGAAGATAATGTTCATCGAAACTCTGAAGGAAGCTGGGAGCAGACATTAAGAAAGAACTGAGGTTTGCAGAGAGGTCATTTGCTTCCTTCTGTAGTAAAGTTGCTGCTTTGCTGGCACATGTGGCCGATCCATCTAAAGCTGTACTTGTTACCTGTCTGATGTTTTCTGTGTGGTCATGAATAGTGTGCTCCCTGAAAGAATGTAAACTTAAACTTAGCCCATGATTACAAAAAGAAAGATTTTACAAATGAGCTAGACATTGCTTCAGTCTCAGAAACATGTGGTACATGGTCTCAAATCAAGGGAATCATGGGTGGTCACTTAGTCTTGTGAGGAACAGATAGAATCTCACATTAAATAAGATGTAACCATGAATTAGTATGTCTGAAAACAAGATGTCTGAAACTTTAGACTGCATTGATGAATAAACCTCCATTTAAAACTTGGAAAAACTTAGCTGTTTTGAATCCCCTTGTAAGTATATACAAATCATAAATTAGCTATACTTTATAATCATCATTAAAAAAAGAAAATAAATTTAAAAGATCACTTTAACAGTAATCAAGCCTGTGCAGTACTGGTATAAGAATAGATGTTTAGATTACTGGGATAAACGTAAGGGTCCAGAAATAACTCTTAACATTTATGGCCAATTGATTTCCGAAAACAAGAGACCAAGACAATCCAGACAGGAAAGAATAATGTTTTCAACAAATGAAGCTGGCACAGCATGCAAAATAATGAAGTTAAATCCATACCTCAGAATATTCACAAAAATTATCTCAAAATGGATATAACTCTTAGAAGAAAATATGGAAGTAAATCTTTATGATTTTGATTAAGCAATACTTTCTTAGATATGCCACAAAAAAGCACAAGTGATTACTGAGAAGACTGATAAATTGGATTTTATCAAAATTTGGAAAACAAATGTGCTTCAAAGTACACCATCAAGAAAGGGAAAGACAACCCACAAACCAAGAGAAAATATTTTTAAATAATGTATATGGTAAAGGAAGTATATTAAGGAAAAGTATATAAGCTATTAAAACTCAAAAAAATATAATCAGTCTAAATAAAAACAGACACATTTAAATAAACATTTCTACAAAGAAGATATATGAATAACCAATAAATGGATGGAAATATCATAATCACTAGGCACTAGGAAATACAAATTAAAATCATGAGATACCACTTCACACCCATTTAGAGTGGCTCTAATGAAAAGGAAAGGAAGTAACAAGTCTGGATGAGGATGTGGAGATATCAGAATCTTCTTATACTTCTGGTGGAATGTAAAACATGCACTCAGGAAACAACTTGTTATTTTCTCTAAATGGTAAACATAGAGTTACCATATAACCCAGCAATTCTTCTCATATCCACTCAAGAGAAATAAAAAAAAAAAATAGATCCATATAAATGGTTGTACACAAAAAGTTCATAACAGAATTATTGAATATTTAAAATAGTAAAATATGGAAACAACCAAAGGGACAGTCTACAGATGAATGGATTAACAGATATCCACATGATAGGATATTATTTGTCAATAAAGGAGAATGAGGCTCCAGAACAAGCTACAGCTTGGATGAAAGTCAAGAACATTATGCTGAGTGAAAGAAGTCATTCACAAGAACATATATGACATGGTTCCATTTGTATGAATAGGCAAATTTATAGACAAAAGTAGATGAGTGCCTGAGGCTGAAGACTGGGAGAAAGGGGAGTGACTGATAATGGATGCAGTGATGAACATGTTCTGAAATTGACTGTGGGGTTGGTTAAACAACTCTGAAAATATACTAAAGTGTATTGAATTGTACACTTACATGAGTGAATTTGATGTGAATTATATGTTAATAAAACTGTAAAGAGAGAGATACAACGAAGACAACAGTGACAATTTTTCACCTGTCCTGGTAAGCAGGAAGCCAGGTCTTTCTTTCTCTGTTGATAATTTACATTCCTGTATGTTTCCTTTGATGCTGAAGGATTTTACAGCTGTTAGTTGTGAAATCTGATGAGCCACCAATTTACAAAAGAAATTCCCCACTTGTTCTGTTACCCTAGCAACCATCGCTCTTCTACTTTTCTCATCCTGCTTTCAAAACCAGAGACACCTAGCTGCAGTCACAGAAGTTATTTAAGGTGTGAAAGATGTCCATGCAGCATCCTCTTTGACTAAACTGGCCTCAGTTCTTAATGCTATAGCTCTTAGTTCAATTCAGACAGCCATCTCCTCAAATGCAAACTGTTTCGAGGGTGGGAGAATAGAAAATGTCCCCTTTTCCCTTTTAGTTCTTCTGGCTGTTCTAAGAATTAAATTGAAATGAGACAGATTAATGGGAGAATATAACCAAATTTAATTATGTTTGTACATGTAGAGATTCCATAAGAATATGGGGCCTGAGAACAAATCAGTCAGTT